>JABUQX010098362.1:20000-28667 GCA_015478945.1 Trachelipus rathkii
GAGGTCGCGCGTGTGGTCTGTATGCTGTATCGCGTGTGCGTCGGTGTGTGTTGGTGGTGTTGTTCGTCTTTCAACACCGCACAGTTCTCACGAAAAAGGCTAAATATTTAAATTAGCTTAAAATAAATCTTTAATACAATAATAATAAATAATAATTTAATATAAAATAATAATAATAATAATGAGTAATAATTAATGAAGTAAAATTAATAATCAATATAATAATAATCGAATGGAATAATAATAAATAATCAACTATGAGATTATATTTTTACGACATGAGATTCTTAGCAGAGAATTAGGTCCCCTTTAAGAGCCATGAAGGGAAGAGCAATAAATGTAGAAGTAATTGTTCCTGATTTGAATTATTATTATTTCTTCCTTTATTATATATTTTATATTCTGTAGAAAACGCTTCTCTGTGTAGTGGATGGAGAGCATGATTAAGTACGCTCATGTTGTTGGTATTTCTTTTGGTATAATGCATTGGAACTTTCTTGTGAATGTGTTGTGATTGTTTGTATCTGTAATATCTTTTTGGTTGAGAGGGTTTTTTTGGTATAATGCATTGGAATTTTGTTGTGAATGTGTTGTGATTGTTTGTATCTTTAATATCTTTTTGGTTGAGAGGGTTTTTGGTATAATGCATTGGAATTTTGTTGTGAATGTGTTGTGATTGTTTGTATCTGTAATATCTTTTTTGGTTGAGAGGGTTTTCTTGGTGTAATGCATTGGATTTTTGCTGTGAATGTGATTTTTATGACTATGTGTGTTTGTATTTGAGTATTTGTGTGTATACTTATATGTGTATTTATTCTTTTGTACGCTTGTATCTGTAAACTTTTTCTGTTGTGAAAGTATTTGTTTATATTTGTCAGTATAAATTCAACAATAGTTCTTGATTTGAATTATTATTATTATTATTATTATTATTATCATTATTATTATTATTATTATTATTATTATTATTATTATTATTATTATTATTATTATTATTATTATTATTATTATTATTATTATTATTATTATTATTATTATTATTATTATTATTATTATTATTATTATTATTAATTCCATTTCGTATTTTATTAATATTCTTCAGTGAAAACATTTCCCTATGCAGTAAATGGAGCTCATGGTAAAGGACGCTTACGCACAAGAGAATAATTTAAAGCTTAATTTTAGTAACAAAAATGTCATTTTTAATCTGATGACATTAACACAAGTAATGGGAAAGAATTCAATGTATGTTTTCTTCATAGGGTACGAACTTCCTAACGTATATAACTGTAAACACTAAAAAATAATATATTTTAACGTGTTTATTTCATCACTCATGAATAACACATGTCATTTATGTTTGTTTCGTTTTTAACACATACTATGCACACATATCACATGAAAATAATGCTAGTATGTTATGCGCTTAAAATAGAAGAAACGCCTGAATGCTAGGTGTTAAATAACACATTGATATTAATTGACAAAAAAAAAAAAACATACAATTAGGTGTAGTGTATTTAGCTCATGATTAAAGGACGCTCAAGGAGATGGTTTGTTAATTAATATAATGTATTGGTATTTTGTGGTGAATAAATGTGTTTGTTGAATGTGATTATTAGCTTATTTGTTTGTGACAGTGTGTTTGTGTATTTGTGTTTGAGAATTTATATTGTGTACTCGTATTCGTGTGTGAATGATTGAATTGTATGATTTATATGAGATATAGTTTTTATGTTGGAAAGTGCTTTGGTGTAATTTTTGCGCTGGTTAATGTGATTTAACATTTGACAATCATGTTTTCTGTTCGGAGTGTGGTGTGTGGTGGGTGGTGTGTGTGTGTTGTGTGTTGTGTGTGGTGTGTGTGTGTGTTGTGGTGTGGTCGATGTTGTAGATTTGGAGTGAATGTGGTGAAGAATTCTTTTGCTGTGTACAGGTGTATTGCTATGCATGGATTTTCAGTAAAATTTGATACTAGTAGCTACATAGTATATTTTCTATAGGAAATTTTTAAAAATAATTACATACCTAGTATTATATATTAGGATATATAAACCTATATAGATAGGTATATATTAATATATATATATATATGATATATATATTATATATTTATATATAGGTGATATTTGGTAGACCATATATATACCTAGTGATATAGGGATCATAGTTCATATAATGGATTGATTAAGCTTTTGTGTACTTTAGAGTCCAAAGCAGTTTGAGTATGACAAATTTTAAGAAGGGTAAAAAAAAATGAAATAAGAAAAAAATAAATAAGAAAAATAACAAAGACGAAAATCGATAGAAATTGATTAAAAGAGGAGATAAGCGCCATTATTTGCTCATCTGGTCCTCTTAAGTGATGTTGTTGCCCGGAAAAGAACGTTTTTTTACTTTCAAGCTATTTAAATGGCGACCCTTTCATAATTATTATTATTATTATTTATTACATTCATGTATTATTATTATTATTAGTTATTGATTATTAATCTATTATTATTATTATTATTATTATGGTTGTGATCAAATCATATTTTTTCATGATATAAATGAAACGATTATTATTATTATTTATTATTATGTATTATTAATTATTATTTATGATAATTCATGTATGATTATTAGGTGAGTATTATTCAGCGATGATTGATGATGTTGCCTTAGCTAGTTCAGGCTGATGTGTGGAGTATGGACGTAGTTGGGCTTATTAATCTATGGATTGATGGTTATCCGGTTATATTATTATTAATTGTCGATTATTATTGATGTATTATTATTAATAGTATATTTAGTTATTATTATTATGGGTGATTATTGGAACTACTTATTAACGTACTATATTTTAGGTAGTTTATTTATTATTATTATTGATATAGATGTATTATTGTATATGTGACGTGAATTACTTTGACTTATGTGGATTATTATTATGTCATGTATTATTAATTGAGTTACTTGGATTTAGTTAATGGTGATTAGTTGAATTATTTATGTAGTTGATGTATAAGGATTGTTGTGATGGCGGTGGTTGTGAGAGACGTCGATTAGTTTATTAGATAGTGACTTTATTTTTTTCTATAATACTATAATAATAATATAATAATATGAATAATAATAATAATGAATAATAATAAATAATATAATAATAATAATAATAATAATGATAATCAATATAATAATAGTAATAATAAATGATAATGACGGTAAATGATATAATGATAATGATATGATTATGATTATGATTATAATGTTAATAATTGTCATGATATTTATAATGATAATGATATGATAGATGAAGACAATGATAATAAAGATGATAATGATAATGAAATGATAATGATAGTGATAAACTATTCAATAGATAATGATGATGATGATTGATGATGATGATGATCGATGAATTAGATGATGATGATGATGATGCTGAATGATGATGATGATGATGGGGATGATGTGATGATGATGATGATGAATGATGAATGATTGATGATGATGATGATCGATGTGATGTTGATGATCGATGAATGACTGGCATGTTCAAGCTAGAGATACATCGAGGATGATGATGATGATGAATGATGAATTGTGAATGATAATAATAATAATAATACATATACTACTAATAATGAATGAAGTAATAATGAATGAATAATAATGCAATAATAATGTAAAAATGATATTAATAATAATAAGTTTGACCAAATTTTTGTTGCTGGAATTACATAATGACGTTTAACAATTAGAATTAAAGGGAAAAATTTGTTCTTCTTAATTATAGTATTGAATAAGCTAACGCACTTTTCCTACGCGGGGGGAAATCGCGGCACCGCTCGCGAGAATATCGGGGCTTTCCGCGGAGGGAGTGTAATGGCCATCACTTGCCTTAGAATTATAAGTGGATGTAATGACCAACAAAATTATGGTATTTTACTCAGAAACAAACGCTTCGCTAAGTTATCTGGAAAGACATTTCCAAGGTCTCGAAGGGCCTTGCCCTAGGCTGGATAGTCTGAAAAAGGTCCTGGAAAGGCTTCGGGCAAATTGGCCGATGACCAATCATGTTCCGCTACAATGGCTGTTTTCCTTTCTTATAGTTCATCGAAGCCGATTCACGCATAGCAAACGTTCCTGATCTGTCAAATCTCTTCTCTTGCTCTCTCTCTTTTTTCTCTCTTCTTCTTCTCTTCTCATCTCTCGCTCTCTTTCTCTATCTTCTCTGTCTCTCTCTCGTCTCTCATCTCGCTTCGATTGTAAGGAGCCTACTGTGAAAGAAATCATATGACCGATCCGGAAATGTATTTATTTTCTTTAAGATAAATTAAAATTGATGACATGTTGAGTTTTAGATCTTGTTCCTATTACACAAAAATGCTGTTCTTGTATATAATTTATATATATATGTAGTTATATATCACTAGGAATATATATTTATTTATCTTATCTTTCTTCATTTTCTTTTTATATCTATTATATATATTTTACTTTATATATATTACTGCAGATTTAATAGAGTATACTATATAGAAGATATATATATTATATATATATTATTATATTATATCGTAGCGAGGAGAGAGAAGAGGAGAGTTGTTTATAGTATGATCGTAGCTCATACATTACTAAGTGAACTAGTCGATACTTATATGTATATATTTTATTTATTATTTTTTAGAGTATATATCCTTTTTATAATATTCTTTCCTATATTTATATATTTATATATTAGTTATATATAGTTATATTATTTTATTTGACTTATAGATATATATACTATTGTTATATAATTCAGATAATATTAGCGATAACATACTATTTATAACTGATATTTTAATTATTTATTTATCTATTATATTATATTTATTATTATTATTTTATTATATTTCTATTATATAGTTTATATATATATATAGTATTTTTTTATACTTGTATTATATATGAAGTATAGTTTTTTGTTTTGATTTAGTTATTTTTATAATTTATGTATATATATCCTTTTTTTATTATATATTTATTATTAATTTATCTTTGTTTTTTAATTATTTTAGATCTAAAAAGATCAGAACACTATAAATGGATATTATATGTATTATTTTTGATATGGTATTAGTTGTCTGTTTTCTCATCTAATTCTCTCTTTCGTGGAAATGCTAGGCCTCGTCCTATCTATCCTCAGTCGACACGCGCGTCTTAGAATTCTATACCCATATACATCCGCTATTCCTATGTGGTTAGTTATTATATAATATTTCATGCGATATATATATTTATTTCTGTTTTTATTTTATCATTATATTATTTATTTATTATTATTTATTTTATTATCTATTATTATTTTTTATTTTAGTGATTTTTTTAATATGTATTTG
Organism: Trachelipus rathkii; assembly: GCA_015478945.1. Taxonomy (NCBI): domain Eukaryota; kingdom Metazoa; phylum Arthropoda; class Malacostraca; order Isopoda; family Trachelipodidae; genus Trachelipus; species Trachelipus rathkii. The sequence continues at coordinate 25,370 of JABUQX010098362.1, forward strand.
ATATTTTTATTATTATATAAAGTAATATTAATGATTTGCGTATTGATTCTTGCTTATTTTAGTTTAAGTTAACTATTTGATTTTATTAGTTTTGTTTTCTATTATTATTTTTTATTATTTTATATATATTTATTTTTATATTATTATTATATATATATTTTATTATAATTATTTATTTATTATATTTATATATTTATTTTATTTTATTTATATTTATTATATCTCTTTATTATTAGTTATCTTTTTAATAATTAATTTCTTTCGTCATGTATATAATTTTATTTATTGAATTTGTTTTTTATTACTACTTTTTATTTTCTTTTTTATATTCTATTATTTCTTTTTTCTATCGCTTGTTTATTTTATTACTTTCCTATTTCTATCTGGTCTATTTTTTATCTCAGTTTTATCACTTTTCTTGTTTCTTTTTCTACCTGACGGTGAGTCTCTAATGATTAAGGTACTGTCTTTACATTACAATGCCTCTGTCCCCCCCCTGCTATGTTCAACCGCCTCTTTGGGCTGGTGAAGAGAAATTGGAGTCCTTGGAGTAGATTGAAATTGCCCAAGTTCAGTGGTCGGTGCCAATTTCTACTGTCTAGAATAGCCACTTAGCTTATGTTAATTTATTTTAGAAGTAAATATTTAGTTTATTATTTTGGCTTATTTAATAATTAGTAATTATATACTTCTATATGAGTATAGTATACTATATATATAATATAATAAGTATATTATATATATTACTAGTTATATATAGATATATATAGTTATATATCATTTTCATAGCATACTATATACATATATTATAATATAAATATATATAATATAGTATATATATATATATATAATATATATATATTAGTATATAGAATAGTCGATATACTGAACTATATATATAGTATATATAGTATATATATATAATGTATACTATAGTATAATATATATATATTATATATATATATAAGTATATATAATATATATAATAGTATAATTAATATGATATATATAGTATATATATATATATATATAGTAATAAGTATATATATATATATACATTATATATATATATATATTTATATATATAGTATATATATAGGTATTATTATATATAATACATATATATATATAACTATATAATATATATACGATATATATATATATCTAGTATATAATATATATATATATATATCCTATATATATACATAGCCTAATAGTATTAATATATATATAGTAGTATATAGTATGATATATATAAATATATATAGTATATATATGTTATATATATATATATAGATATATAGCTATATGTGTGCGTACGATATATATATATATATATATATATTATATGTTCACCACTGATAGAAAAATAAGGGCCATATATGAAACCGACCAGGTTTTATAGACTACCTTTAAAATGTTTTTAAATTAAGATTTAATTAGGAAGTTCGTCTATACTAAACTTGGGACTAAATGTGTGTAAGTCACAGTAAGAACGGAAAATGGAAGATGTTTTTAAACACATTACCAGTTGTGTACATGAAAGAGTATAGCTGTTAAGTTAGTAATTCAGAGGCGAGGACCTACGACTTCGAAGATGGACTATGGAAAAGATACTGAATGGAATTGTTTTCCATCTACCTTTGAGGGGAAGAAGGAATTAAATGAAACGATTTTGTGAGAGGTCTGCAACTCTTACACTTTGAACCACAGGGAAAGCTATAAGTCCTAAACATTATAGAGTTGGTTTGGACATAGAAACACCCTTCTAAGGAGTGGATTTCTTTCTACTAATATGAAGACATAGATAGAAGAATTTCTTCATTGAACATTTTGAAGAATATTTTAGAAGATAGAGAAGTGACTTATTTTCTAGAATTTTAAACTTTTTGACTGGATTAATATTGTTTTATTTTAATAGTGGAATTATTTAATAATAATAATAATAATAATAATAATAATAATAATAATAATAATAATAATAATAATAATAATAATAATAATAATAATAATAATAAATAATAATGAAAATAATGAATTATACGAAAGAATAATTTTGTAAATACTTATAATTATATAATTACATAGAATGCAATTTTTCTTTTCAAATAAATTAACAAAAACTTAATTCACATTTGCAACATTATTTACATTATATTAAAAATTGTTATTCTTTGATTGTCACATTATATTATTTTTGTATAATAAGAAGCCCTTAAATATTCTAATAAATCACAGGACTAGATGCAAGTCGGGCAGCTAATATTATATATATATAAGTATATATATAATTATATATAAGTACCTAGTATATAGTATGTATCACTTTAGTAACTATTATATATATATATACCGTTATGTAATATGTTATATATAGGAATTATACTTAATTCACTATTTATATATATCATACTTTCAGCTGCTCAACATTTATGCAATATATTGACTACGAGCAGATAAAAATTATGAACAAGTATTTTAATAATAATAATAATAATAATAATAATAATAATAATAATAATAAGTAATAATACTAATAATAATAATAATAATAATAAATAAAATAATGATGAATGAATAAATTCATCATATTGATAATAAATTGAGTATAAATCTTTAAATAATAATTAACATCTTTCTTACAGTTGTAGAGACAACATTTACATAGCGAAGAATTTTGTTTACTTAATAAACTAATTATTTTAAATGCAAATGTAGAAGCTTATTTAATACCTTAGGGCTTAGATAATTACATTTATCTTAATTCGAACACTATTCCAATATTTTATAAGTTAACATTTGTCATATGTAATGATGAGGATTAATAATATTTTTATCAAATTAATCTTTTTATAATTTTCTTTTTATATAAACAAAGTGCGAAATAACGTTAGAATTGACATTTATATGTTTGAGAGGAGAGAGAGAGAGAAGAGAGAGAGAGAGGAAGAAGAAAAAAGAAAAATAACTATATATATGTTATAATAATCGTTAATTTTAATCTAAATTATATTATTTTTTTATTGGTCATTTAAAATTTAATTGAAGCTTTACCGTTTGCTAATTAAAATAGATCTTTCAATGATTTGTAATAACATTGGCTTATTAATTGATATTTAACCAAGTAAGATCTTTTAGAAGATCTCGTTGAAGTATCTTACCCCTTTCCATAGTCCGACCGCCCATTTGGCAAAATAATTTTGAAATTGCCTACGGTAATTCAGAGATATGCATAAAAAAAAAAAGGAATAGCAATCCTTTTTTTTTATTTTACAAAATATCTTATAGATATCAAATA
>JABUQX010098363.1:0-5000 GCA_015478945.1 Trachelipus rathkii
AAACGAAGAAGTGGAAGTAACATTCACTGAACATGATGACATGAATGATTTTGATATGGATGATGACGATGATGATGATGACTCATTTGTAGGATTTACTATTGATGAGGAAATATTAGCCACCATTAAAGGAAAATTTGTAGAACTGTTAAAAGAACAGGAAAAGATTAATTTAGGGTTAGGAAAGATATTAGATAAGGGAATAGGAAGTAGGCAGTTAGAAATAGATAGTAAGATAGGATCAGATAAAATAGTTCCTCAGGAAGAGGAAGAAATTAATGAATATTTAGCCTGGGACACCTCTGATTTGATAGAGGAGGCCGAATTCCGATGGGAGTCTATGCAAGCTCCCCCAGAAAATTTGAGGGAATCGTACCCCACTGACAAAACCTTTGAGGAGCGCATCCAAGCGTATTCAACTCCAATAGTGGGAATACCACTATCGGAAGAAGCCGAAGAAGAGGCATATTTAGAACATGAACAAAATGAAGAAGATCAACAAGTTCTTCCTGATGAGTTATCCTTTGAGGGTTTTGAAAGCGTAGATAGATTAGTAATTGAACGGTTGACGGAGCTTACATCGAAAAGAGATAGCAATACTCGTCCTTATACACGGTCGCGCGGGCCATGTCAGGACTTACCAATAGTTTTTCCCTTCATGATAGAGCGGAGGGCGCGAAATAAAAAGAAAAAGTAAAAATAAAATAAAATGAATAAATTTATTTAATAAATAATGAAGATAAAAAGATAATAATAAATAAATATTTACTAGAAAGAAATTATAAAAGTTAAAAGAAAATTAGAAACTAATGATCGTATTTTTATTTTTTTTGCAGATTCTGGTGCTAGGACATTCATGGGTGCAAGATCTTAAGAGGGCATACACCCCGGAACTACTCCCAGGAGCGGAAGTAACATTTGAAGCATACCCGGGGAAGGGACTAGATTTTTTTCTTAGTCTACTAGATCATATAATAAAACCCCACTACACCCACATGATGATCTTTACGATCATTCCCGAAGCCTACCGACAAATTTATTTACGAGACCCAGATTCGCATGAGGGACCTGGGCGTTACTGGATCACGGTAGCTAATTTCAGTTACCAAAATGACAGATTCGCTAGGCGATTTACGCGCTTCTCAGAGAAGTGCGCAAGGATCAACCCTCGTATGGAGGTGATCCTAATGATACCCCCGTTCCTAGATCTAGTTGAGTATAATCGCCAACTAGTCCAAAAATACCCACCTGGTGTGCAAGACCATTACAACAGCGCTCCAGAATATTCCGACCATATTTTAAACCGACAGGCGACCCAAATGCACTCCCATATCAGAGTTGCGAACCGCAGAAATAAATTGGCATAGGAAGAACTCGTACCCTGTCATATATGCCGTTCGAGATATGGGAGGGGGTACAAAAGGCAGAAATAGGGATTTCTTAGAAGGAAGGATTCATACCCTGGGAGAACAATCCTTTCTCAGGGATGGATTGCATCCGACCCAGGCTCTGAGTAGAAAGTTGTTTGGCAAGATGAAGTCGTCAGGGGTTTTCGGAGAAGAGATGAAAAGAGCAATAGTTTCAGAGGAACGAGAACCACCCGTTGTCTCAGAGACAACGGTTCCAGCAAATGAAAGCCTAAGCAACATACGGGCGCCTTTGGAGGACATGGTAATCCTCAGTGAAGTGAGTGGGGAAATTAGTGGAGAGACACAAGGAAACATAAGTTTATCCTTGCCACTTGTGACTACGGCAGCGACTTCTCAAGTAACCACGACTCCTACAGCTGTGTCGGGCTCAGCAGCCCCAGGGGCGGAAATAATAACTTCCACTCCCCGTTCTCGACAACATTCCCCAATACGTTTCGGGGACATTGATCCGCACACTCTGAGTGTGACCACGGATGTGCTAGTGGAGCGGCCAAGTCGGTCAGTTGTTCGTAGGAGGGTACGACCCACTCCGTATCAAAGACCAGGGAGTGACCAACCACAACGTCTGACTACCGAGGTACCGGAACAGTCTGTCGCAGCCTTGAGAGTACCCCGGGAGGCTTCTGTTGTTTCTGTGGTGGGAAATGCACAAACTGAGTTGGAACGGAGGGTGCAGGATTTCCTGATTCATACTCAGGGATTCTTATCAGCGTTTGGCGAAACTCTAACAATAGACGAATTAAAAAGGCGAATAAATCAAATATTCGGCCTTTAGAGTCAAATCTATAATATTTTTTTTAAGAAAGAGAAGTTTTATTTTGTGTTCCTAAGGAAAATAAACCAAAGAAACTTTAGTTGTTATTTTTATTTTTTTTGAGAGACTTTATTTGTTTGATTTTTTTTGAAGAAATTAAGAGAAACATTAATGTTGTTGAAAGAAGTACAAAGAAATTTATTGATTTTTATTGATTGAGTTTTATTGATTTTTTTGATTTGTTATTTGAAAAGGAAAAAGGGGATTATCTCAGGGATAACTTCCCGGTTGATTGATTTAAGAAAACAAAAAGTAACCCCAGTGTCCAACGTGCGTCAATACTGGAATTGACGGGTGGGGAGGAATGAGATGGATCATCTATGTCTTATTTTCCTACCCCACAGATAACTAACAGCTGAAGAAAACTCGACCAGAGAGTTAACCTCCTACTATAGAGAGGAGAGAAAGTAAAAAAAAATAGTATTGATTATTCCCATAATTGAAGGACGCCGAAGATTTAAACACCAGGAACATTGCCTTTTTTCCCTATAAAGGGTACTATAAGTTGTTTTATTGTTTTGTTTTCTTAAATTAAATAATTGAAGGAAATAATAAAATAATAGTCCTGATATTATTAACATAATATAGATTAAAAGTAAATAAACAAAATGAAATTATTAAATTTGTTTGCTGATTCTTTGAAGTTAAAGTTAGATGTTGAATGAGATGTAATTATAAATATTCAATTAAATCAAATTAAATTAGAAGGGTCAAAATTCAGTCAAATTAAATTAAGTAAAATGAAATTGAGTATCTATGAATTCAAATATGTACGATTTTAGAATAACGAAAAAAAAGTTTATTAATTGTCTGAATTCTTTAATAAATTTAATAAAATGTAAATTCTGGTGAGATGGAGGAGATTTATTGACAAGCTTAATTTTTATTTTTTCGCTCTCAGGTTCCGGATTATAGAAGCTTTCCTGGGTTTGAAGCGAGCTGTTCCATCTTACAAGCGGCAGATACTTTCAAAAAAAGCAAGTGAGTCCTCTGAGGGCCCATTTTTACTCTTAAAAGAAAAAAATTAAGAAGAAGACCTATATCAGAGATGTCACCATCGCCAAAGGTATAAAACCTAAACACATAATTCTTGTATAGACTATAAGGAAATTTTTTGATCTAAAGAATCCTTTGTCAACATACTAGAAATCTTATATAATAAAAAGAGAATAGATTCATTTACATCATTTAACAAAAAGAAGCTTGCCATTATCAAAGAAATCTTTATTAACTACAAGTATAATAATAATCATCTACGTTCGTACCTACCAGAAATCTACTTTGAGTAGATTCTGCTATTTATTGTGATAGTGCCCAAAGAAACCTTGTAAACTTAGGAAAGCCTCAATAATTTTCACACACCAAAAGCAAACTCCCTTATAATCATAAAGTATATCTTCAAATATAACAAAATCTCACACATAGCTATTCATTCCTTGTACATAAACACGAATATATAAAAGAGGTAACAAAGACCAAGCATTTAAAGTTTTTTTTTAAAGTTTAGTTCATCCTAGACCTATAGAAGTTAATAAAATTACTACAAATTAATGTCATTACCGATAGATAGACGTTCATAAATAAAAGTTTAAGTTATTAAAAAGATTACTTTGAGTAATCAAAAATATAATTAAAAGAATATTATAGAATATAACTTTGTATCTACCAACCTATAAACATTACCAATAATAATTATTGAATCCTGTAAAAATGACAATTAACACTTGCTAAAAAAAATAAAACCAATGTTAGAAACAAATACCCCAATTAAAACTTTTGTAATAATATAAAATAAAATTTGCTTTCAAAGTATTGAAAGCAAAGTTATCCTTACATATAAAGGAATTTTTTTCTATTTTTATCTATATATTTTATCTTATTTTTCATTATCTATTGGATTTATTATACACATTCTTCATTCTTTTTTTTCCTTATTGATATAAATATGCGTATGTACATACACATATTTATATACCTAATTCTCGAATTATTTATTATAATATTTTAATTACTTGCATTTTTTTGGAAATATATATATATTTATTTTTCATTTCTTAATATTTATTTAATAAAAGCCATTTAGAGGTGTATTTTTTTATCAAAGCAGCAGAGAGAGAGTAAAAGCTTAAAAGCTGTAAGTCATTGTTGAAATTGGTAAAGTGTCATAACGATTAGTAACAAAGAGGATTGGTGTAAGTATCCGCCCAATTGTTGCCGGAAGATTTGAGAATATTGACAATATTTGGTGTATATTTTGCTTGGCTTTGGGAACAAGTTGATTCAATCTTGTTATTTTGATAGGTGACTGATATAAATTGGAAATAGTTGCAGTTCAAACGGACGAGCCTCAGTTAAAGTATCATCAAGTTAACGTAATTCCGCCAGAGAAAACGCTACGAAAAGAGTTCACGCTTCCACCGATACAAAAGATCTTCATAACATACCACCACAAATCGAGATTGATCTTCCTACTTCGTTGAACAACATCCGTTCCAGAGAGGAAGCTTCTCTGAAGACGAGCTCGCCACCGAAATTTTACAGGTGAGGGTTTACTTCAACTGTGGTGGGTATCAAAAACCTACCACATAAAGTGGTAGCAGAGCGTAGTTGTTTTCTTTGAGGAATACGACTAGTTCTGCATCTGAGTGTTGACAAAGTGTCACTCAGCCGCAAATTGAAAAATTTATTTTTTTCTACTTTTTTTCATATATATATAAATATATATAATATATATATAATATATATATATATATTAT
>JABUQX010098363.1:12500-27500 GCA_015478945.1 Trachelipus rathkii
CGCTTGTAAGATGGAACAGCTCGCTTCAAACCCAGGAAAGCTTCTATAATCCGGAACCTGAGAGCGAAAAAATAAAAATTAAGCTTGTCAATAAATCTCCTCCATCTCACCAGAATTTACATTTTATTAAATTTATTAAAGAATTCAGACAATTAATAAACTTTTTTTTCGTTATTCTAAAATCGTACATATTTGAATTCATAGATACTCAATTTCATTTTACTTAATTTAATTTGACTGAATTTTGACCCTTCTAATTTAATTTGATTTAATTGAATATTTATAATTACATCTCATTCAACATCTAACTTTAACTTCAAAGAATCAGCAAACAAATTTAATAATTTCATTTTGTTTATTTACTTTTAATCTATATTATGTTAATAATATCAGGACTATTATTTTATTATTTCCTTCAATTATTTAATTTAAGAAAACAAAACAATAAAACAACTTATAGTACCCTTTATAGGGAAAAAAGGCAATGTTCCTGTTGTTTAAATCTTCGGCGTCCTTCAATTATGGGAATAATCAATACGTTTTTTTTTTTTTTACTTTCTCTCCTCTCTATAGTAGGAGGTTAACTCTCTGGTCGAGTTTTCTTCAGCTGTTAGTTATCTGTGGGGTAGGAAAATAAGACATAGATGATCCATCTCATTCCTCCCCACCCGTCAATTCCAGTATTGACGCACATTGGACACTGGGGTTACTTTTTGTTTTCTTAAATCAATCAACCGGGAAGTTATCCCTGAGATAATCCCCTTTTTCCTTTTCAAATAACAAATCAAAAAAAATCAATAAAACTCAATCAATAAAAATCAATAAATTTCTTTGTACTTCTTTCAACAACATTAATGTTTCTCTTAGTTTCTTCAAAAAAAATCAAACAAATAAAGTCTCTCAAAAAAAATAAAAATGACAACTAAAGTTTCTTTGGTTTATTTTCCTTAGGAACACAAAATAAAACTTCTCTTTCTTAAAAAAAATATTATAGATTTGACTTTAAAGGCCGAATATTTGATTTATTCGCCTTTTTAATTCGTCTATTGTTAGAGTTTCGCCAAACGCTGATAAGAATCCCTGAGTATGAATCAGGAAATCCTGCACCCTCCGTTCCAACTCAGTTTGTGCATTTCCCACCACAGAAACAACAGAAGCCTCCCGGGGTACTCTCAAGGCTGCGACAGACTGTTCCGGTACCTCGGTAGTCAGACGTTGTGGTTGGTCACTCCCTGGTCTTTGATACGGAGTGGGTCGTACCCTCCCACGAACAACTGACCGACTTGGCCGCTCCACTAGCACATCCGTGGTCACACTCAGAGTGTGCGGATCAATGTCCCCGAAACGTATTGGGGAATGTTGTCGAGAACGGGGAGTGGAAGTTATTATTTCCGCCCCTGGGGCTGCTGAGCCCGACACAGCTGTAGGAGTCGTGGTTACTTGAGAAGTCGCTGCCGTAGTCACAAGTGGCAAGGATAAACTTATGTTTCCTTGTGTCTCTCCACTAATTTCCCCACTCACTTCACTGAGGATTACCATGTCCTCCAAAGGCGCCCGTATGTTGCTTAGGCTTTCATTTGCTGGAACCGTTGTCTCTGAGACAACGGGTGGTTCTCGTTCCTCTGAAACTATTGCTCTTTTCATCTCTTCTCCGAAAACCCCTGACGACTTCATCTTGCCAAACAACTTTCTACTCAGAGCCTGGGTCGGATGCAATCCATCCCTGAGAAAAGTTATATCTCCCAACGTATGGACCTTTCCTTCCAAGAAATCCCTATTTCTGCCTTTTGTACCCCCTCCCATATCTCGAACGGCATATATGACAGGGTACGAGTTCTTCCTATGCCAATTTATTTCTGCGGTTCGCAATTGTCTGATATGGGAGTGCATTTGGGTCGCCTGTCGGTTTAAAATATGGTCGGAATATTCTGGAGCGCTGTTGTAATGGTCTTGCACACCAGGTGGGTATTTTTGGACTAGTTGGCGATTATACTCAACTAGATCTAGGAACGGGGGTATCATTAGGATCACCTCCATACGAGGGTTGATCCTTGCGCACTTCTCTGAGAAGCGCGTAAATCGCCTAGCGAATCTGTCATTTTGGTAACTGAAATTAGCTACCGTGATCCAGTAACGCCCAGGTCCCTCATGCGAATCTGGGTCTCGTAAATAAATTTGTCGGTAGGCTTCGGGAATGATCGTAAAGATCATCGTAAAGATCATCATGGGGTGTAGTGGGGTTTTATATATGATCAGTAGACTAAGAAAAAAATCTAGTCCCTTCCCCGGGTATGCTTCAAATGTTACTTCCGCTCCTGGGAGTAGTTCCGGGGTGTATGCCCTCTTTGAGATCTTGCACCCATGAATGTCCTAGCACAGAATCTGCAAAAAAATAAAAAATACGATCATTAGTTTCTAATTTTCTTTTAACCTTTATAATTTCTATCTAGTGAATACTTATTCAGAAGTATCATTTTTATCTTCATTATTTTTAAAATGAATCTATTCAATTTTATTTTATTTTTAAACTTTTTTCTTTTATTTCGCGCCCTTCCGCTCTTATCCTGAAAGGGAAAAGCTATTGGTACAGTCCTGACCACGGCCCGCGCGACGTGTATCAAGACGAGTACTTGCTATCTCTTTTTCGCACGAACCCGTCCAGCCGTCAAATTACTAATCTATCTACGCTTTCAAAACCTTCAAAGGATAACTCATCAGAAATCTGCTGATCTTCTTCATTTTGTTTATGTTCTAAATATGCCTCTTCTTCGGCTTCTTCAGATAGTGGTATTCCCACTATTGGAGTTGAATACGCTTGGATGCGCTCCTCAAAGGTTTTGTCAGTGGGGTAAGATTCCCTCAAATTTTCTGGGGGAGCTTGCATAGACTCCCATCGGAATTCGGCCTCCTCTATCAAATCAGAGGTGTCCCAGGCTAAATATTCATTAATTTCTTCCTCTTCCTGAGGAACTATTTTATCTGATCCTATCTTACTATCTATTTCTAACTGCCTACTTCCTATTCCCTTATCTAATATCTTTCCTAACCCTAAATTAATCTTTTCCTGTTCTTTTAACAGTTCTACAAATTTTCCTTTAATGGTGGCTAATATTTCCTCATCAATAGTAAATCCTACAAATGAGTCATCATCATCATCGTCATCATCCATATCAAAATCATTCATGTCATCATGTTCAGTGGATGTTACTTCCACTTCTTCGTTTTCAAAAATTTCCTCAACTCTATCTTCATTACCCAACATTGGCTCTTGATTTTCATTTAACGCATATCTTTGGAATGTCGGGTTATTCATCAAATAATCAGGGGGCATTTTCCATATCCTTAACTGCCGATGGTGAGCTCGATATTGTTTTCCGTCCTCTGAGGATTTTATTACATAGGTGACCTTGTTATCATTCACTTGGATTATTTCATACGGGCCACTATATCTCGGATGGAATTTATTTGTCGTCAGATTTCCGGGAAGATGAACTTTTAAGCCCACCATCTGATGTAATTCATAAGGAACAAATCTCTCGTGACTAGCTGACCAACATTCTTCCTCAACAGGTAAAGGAAGACCTGTATGTAATTCATGCGCCCTCTTTAAGATATTTCCACAGGGAGTCATGTTTGTTTCTGAATGAGTTGTGTGATTGTAAACTAATAAGACTTGGGATAACTCTTCATCCCACTTATTTGACTTTTTGATGGACATTCTAAGGTACTGACTAATTGTGCGATTTACCCGCTCGACAGCTCCATTGGAGGATGGTGTATAAGGAGTAGTCAGTACGTGTTTAATCTGTTGTCGTTTTAAAAGATCTTCAAATTCTGGCCCTATAAATTCTCTGCCGTTGTCTGTTAGTAGCCTTTCTGGGAACTTTTGTAGAAATGGCAATATTCTATGTTGAAATGCATTTGCTACGTTAATACTTTGTTTATTCCTCAAAGGAACCGCAGACACCCACTTTGTATAGTGATCCACCATCACTAAGGCATAATTATTCCCTTGGGTTGAACAGGGGAATTGTATCAGATCCATCGCCACCAATTCAAAAGGTCTTGTAGTGATTATTTTTAATGTTGGCGGAACATATAGGATATTAGAGATCTTACATGCTTGGCACTTATAACAGGTGGTGGCGATATCATTACAAATGGTTGTTATTTTAGGATGCCATATCCAATTTATTAGCAGAGAATGTAACTTGTGTTTTCCTATGTGGGCGAACATCCAATGTGTTTTTATGGCCACTTCAGTCAAATAATAGTGTGGGACAATCAGTGCAAACTCCCCTGTGGGAAACTCTCTATACAGCCGACCATTCCTTAAATATATATATTTACTTACACGTGCAAATGGTTTCAGTGGCCCATTGAAGGGCAAATTTTGTAATATCGCTCTTTTTAAGCGTCTTAATATATAATCTGTTTTCTGTAACTCGTCAAGGTTATCATGGTCAATTTCTAAGGGATCGATGATATTATCCTGATCTATTACTATTTGATGTATTCGAGGATAACCCATATCTTTTTCTACCTCCCCACCGGTGTTTTGGGGATTATTGGTAGCGTTTTCCATAATAGTCGGTGGTATTTCTTCAGAAACTCCCTTTTCTTCCATCGATTCATCTAACAATGTCCACTCCGGGAATACTTCAGGGGTTACCAAGTTAGCACTGGCGGTTTCGTAGTCTTTATTTATTTGCATTTGCTGGGGCACCAAAAGATTATAGTGCACTCCACCACAACACAAAATATGACAAATATTCTTGTCGGTATCCTTTCCGAACTTCAACGGCTTCGAGTCCCCATAATATACCCAAACTTGCAAATGATGTAATTTAGCAAAGGCCATTATTGCCTGCGTTATAGGGAACTGACCCAATTGTCTCATAAGATGTAATTGCTTAGTTACTTGCCTGGCATCTCTTCCAGCTGGTAATCCATACTCACCCCTATTTTCCAACAATTCTTTAACCACTTCTTGTCTTATTTTTAGATGATGTTCAATCGAACCATACAAGGCAATTGAGCAAGCTTGGAACAGGGAATCACCTCCTCCAGGAATTTTAACTTCAGAAAACCCGCCGGGAAGGGTATTAACCGGATAGACCTCCTGTTCATCAGATGTTTCACCTGTCGGTGATCGAGATAAAGCATCAGCCACAATATTTTCTTTTCCGGGTATATACCGTAACTCGTAATCTATGTCATTTATCTCTTCAAGCGTGCGAGCTACACGTGCGTTTACTAACGGCATGTTATACAAATATAAAAGTGGCTGATGATCAGTGTAAATTGCTACTCTTATTCCATAAAGAAAAGGTTTTAAAGCCTTCACAGCCCATCGTATTGCAGCAACTTCCTTTTCAGTTGTACTATAGCGTTGTTCGGCTTTGTTAAACGTTGTGGAGATGAATGCTATAGGACGTTCTTCCCCGGTTTGGATCTGGGAAAGACACGCTCCTGCCCCGATATCTGAGGCGTCCACATACAATAGTAACGGGTTTGCTTTTTCTGATCTATCTGGATACGACAGGATCTGTGGCGATGTTAATGCTTCTTTCAACGCCTCAAAGGCGCCCTGACACGATTCGGTCCATTTTAGAGTCTTACTACTCAACAGTTCAAACAGTGGTTTGGCTATTTCTGAGCAATGAGCGATGTGACGCCTATAGAAATTTACCATGCCCAGAAATTGCCGTAATTTCCTGACGGTAGTTGGTACTGGAAACTGCATTATGCCTTGCAAGTTGTTTTCTAAGGGGATCATACCGTGTTCAGATACTCTATGACCCAAATATTGAACTTCTTTTCTTAGGAGGAAAGTCTTTGCTGGTTTTATTTTGAACCCAGTTTCTTCAAATGCTGCTAGTACTTTTTCTAAAATTTCGAGATGCTTCTCAAACGTTTCACTAATAATAAGGACATCATCCAGATACACCATGCACTCATTCCATGGTATATGTGCCAGAGCATATCTCATCCCTCGTTGGAAAGTGGCAGGGCCGTTCTTTACTCCAAACGGCATGCGTAAAAATTCCCAATGGGACAATGGAGTGGTGAAAGCCGTTTTTTCGATGCTGGTCTCCTCCATTTCCACCTGATAGTAGCCTTTTATGAGATCTATTGTTGTGAAATACTTCATGCCCTTAAGACTAAACAACATATCAATCAGATTTGGGATAGGAAAACTATCTCCCTTTGTGATCTTATTCAATTCCCGGTAGTCGATACATAATCTGATTGAACCATCTTTCTTTCTAATGGGTACCACTGGGGCTGAGTATGGGGACTTGCTCCGCTGGATAATTCCTTCATTTTCCAATTTCCTACAATCTGCCTCGATTTCTCTGAGCATGGGGCCTTGTAACCTTCTGACTGGCACTTGCACCGGATCCTCAGTCAGGGTCTCGATCTTATGCTTAATGACATTTGTGCAGCCCACATCAGAATCTCCCAAACTCGAGACAGAGGGATAACGCATCATCAATTCAATTACTAGTTTTCTTTGATCCGATGTCAAATCTGCCTCATCCAATCTAAAAGCGCTGGTTAAATTTTCAGGATTCCACTCGGAATATTCATTAGGACTTTGCTCACTCAATTCGACTACACATTCACAGTGGGATCGTCCACCGTAATAACCTCTTCTACTTGTCCTACAATTGTTCCCTTTTTCAATCTCTTAGTCGCTTCACCATTGTTTTGTAATAATATTAAGGCTTTATTGCCTGAAAAAGTCAAAAAGGAAGGTTCCAATTCCGATATCTTTTGTCAATTCCCGCCAAGCCTCCACCAGAACGGGTTGTTTTATTGGAATTCGTCCTTTCCTTTCGATTTCTACTATCATACACCTCAGAGGTGCGATACTTACTGCTTCTACCAAGGCACAAGTTTCTTCTTTAGGTAAACCTTGTCTCATATCCACCGCTACTGTCTGCACATAATTCCCGCGTCTTATGACTAATTCTTTATGGTACAGATCAGGTAAAAGATGTTCTTGTTTGAGAATGTCATATCCCAAAACCAAGTCGTATTCGGACAACTGATCTGGGACGACGACAAAGCGACCCGGTTTCAGAACATAATTGGTGGATAACCGCAATGCTATCATTATTTCTCCTAAAACTGGAAATCGGACACTCCCTATTCCAGTAACTCCTCTAAATGCTGTGGGCAATATTGGACTCTTCTTTTTATCTAAGAGATGGAAACAGCTGGCCGATATTAGGCTCACTTCTGCCCCAGTATCTACAAATGCTGTAAGAGGCTCCATAGGTGGTTGGTCCACTATGGTGACTTGTAATATCAAGGTCTTTTCTGGAGCTCTTATTATATGATAGTGGATGATGTTCTCTAAGCACTCATCCTCCCTTTCTTTTTCTTTACCGTTTTCTTTTACTACTGTTGGTTCGTCATCTCTCTGATGTGTTATCTCTATGGATTTTAGTTCATATGTATTCTTTGGTGGATCTTCATTATCCCCAACTGCAATCAAAACAGATACTTGTTGCAACTGATCTTGCCCTGGTGGGTTTTCAAAGATGTTGATTGTGGGCACCTGAACCGATGTTGATTGATGAAAAATTTTGCAAGGAATCTCCTGCGACTCTCCCAGATCATCCTCCTCAACATCAATTCCCCAAGCTCCCCCCTCATATTCATCTGTTACTTCTGCTGTTGTTGCGGCTTCTGGCATGAGGTCTTCCATGCCAGAGCCCGCTCGTTTCCCGATCTTTGTGGGCAATCTTTACCAAGATGTTCGTTCTGACAAAATGGACACGATATTCGTGATGGTGCTACTGTTTGATTTTGGCCATTTTGGTTTCGGCCATTGGGACAATCCCCTACCAAGTGTCCTACCTCTTTACATTTTAAGCAACGGTTCTGTTCCAGGTAACACTCTTCTATAACATGGCCTCGCTTACCACAATACATACACTGTGGCCTATTCCAACAAGCACTCATGTTATGACCTCTCTTCTTGCAATGGTTGCAGGTTGGAATTGATGAGCCATTTTGGTTTCTCTGCTGATAATTTCTTTGACCATTTCGAAATTCCCTTGTTGGGATTTGATTGGAGGGTTCATATCGTTGTGGTCTGTAATTACTTGATGTTATCGGGGCTGCATTTTGAGCAGCATTGTGGTTGCTTCCCTGAGAGGTTACAGCTCTAAACTGTGGTTGAGTTTGCGATTGTTGGCAACAGCATAATCCTTCTTGGTTATTATATCTTGGTAACGCCATTTGATGTTGTGTGGGGATGGTGGACATTTGTAACGATCGAGTCAAATCGACTACTTCAACATTCGGATTTTCTTTTTTCTTATTTCCCCTATATACTTTATCCACCATAATAACTAATTTCTCCCAAGGAATTACTGAACCTTGAGTAACCTCTACTCCCATTAAGGCATCTTCCACTCTGGTCTTGACCACTTCCGGGACACTATCTAACAACTTTTCTCGTACCATTGGCATTTTCTTTACCTCATTTCCTGGAAAGGCTCTTTGCGCCAATCCCAGCAATCTCAAAGCAAACAGCGGCACATCTTCTTCCTCTTTCATTTCTGCTTTCGTAAATTCAGCTGTTTCGGTGTTAGTTTTCTTCTTTAATTGTTCGCGAAACCACTGCAAAAGTTGGGATTTTACGAATTGATATTCAGCTGACGTTGCAGCAACTATGTTATAAGCCTCTAAGGCCGAACCTTGAAGGTGGCTTCCCAGTAAGGCTACCATTCCTTCCGTTGATCCAGGATACTGAACAGCACAGAACTGCTCATATCGGTCAAAAAACTGGACCATTGTTTCACCCGTGTCCAATCTGAACTTTCCTAAGGGAATCATTTTCTTTGGTTTCTTATCCACCTCCATTGCAGATATCAAGGCTGTCATCTGAGCATCAACTGGGTAACTACCGTTGCAACACCGACTGAAAGAACTGAGCATCAACGGTAACTACCGTCGGACTCCGATTCTCTCCTTGATTTTCTTGGGTTACATTTACAACACCGGACTGCATATTGTCTTGATTTGGGACTGAGACGGAATCATTCGGCGGTGTTTGCCCTTCTTCTGTCTTTCCTTCACCTAATAATTCGTTCATCCCGTCGGTCATTGTATTCAGATGACAGTGGCGGCTGAGTGACACTTTGTCAACACTCAGCTGCAGAACTAGTCGTATTCCTCAAAGAAAACAACTACGCTCTGCTACCACTTTATGTGGTAGGTTTTTGATACCCACCACAGTTGAAGTAAACCCTCACCTGTAAAATTTCGGTGGCGAGCTCGTCTTCAGAGAAGCTTCCTCTCTGGAACGGATGTTGTTCAACGAAGTAGGAAGATCAGTCTCTATGTGTGGTGGTACGTTATGAAGATCTTTTGTATCGGTGGAAGCGTGACTCTTTTCGTAGCGTTTTCTCTGGCGGAATTACGTTAACTTGATGATACTTTAACTGAGGCTCGTCCGTTTGAACTGCAACTATTTCCAATTTATATCAGTCACCTATCAAAATAACAAGATTGAATCAACTTGTTCCCAAAGCCAAGCAAAATATACACCAAATATTGTCAATATTCTCAAATCTTCCGGCAACAATTGGGTGGATACTTACACCAATCCTCTTTGTTACTAATCGTTATGACACTTTACCAATTTCAACATGACTTACAGCTTTTAAGCTTTTACTCTCTCTCTGCTGCTTTGATAAAAAAATACACCTCTAAATGGCTTTTATTAAATAAATATTAAGAAATGAAAAATAAATATATATATTTCCAAAAAAAAAATGCAAGTAATTAAAATATTATAATAAATAATTCGAGAATTAGGTATATAAATATGTGTATGTTTACATACGCATATTTATATCAATAAGCAAAAAAAATGAATGAAGAATGTGTATAATAAACCCAATAAATAATGAAAAATAATATAAAAATATATAGATAAAAATAGAAAAAAAATTCCTTTATATGTAAGAATGACTTTGCTTTAAATATTTGAAAGCAAATTTTATTTTATATTTTTACAAAAGTTTTAATTGGGGTATTTGTTTCTAACATTGGTTTTATTTTTTTTAGCAAGTGTTAATTGTCATTTTTACAGGATTCAATAATTATTATTGGTAATGTTTATAGGTTGGTAGATACAAAGTTATATTCTATAATATTCTTTTAATTATATTTTTGATTACTCAAAGTAATCTTTTTAATAACTTAAACTTTTATTTATGAACGTCTATCTATCGGTAATGACATTAATTTGTAGTAATTTTATTAACTTCTATAGGTCTAGGATGAACTAAACTTTAAAAAAAAACTTTAAATGCTTGGTCTTTGTTACCTCTTTTATATATTCGTGTTTATGTACAAGGAATGAATAGCTATGTGTGAGATTTTGTTATATTTGAAGATATACTTTATGATTATAAGGGAGTTTGCTTTTGGTGTGTGAAAATTATTGAGGCTTTCCTAAGTTTACAAGGTTTCTTTGGGCACTATCACAATAAATAGCAGAATCTACTCAAAGTAGATTTCTGGTAGGTACGAACGTAGATGATTATTATTATACTTGTAGTTAATAAAGATTTCTTTGATAATGGCAAGCTTCTTTTTGTTAAATGATGTAAATGAATCTATTCTCTTTTTATTATATAAGATTTCTAGTATGTTGACAAAGGATTCTTTAGATCAAAAAAATTTCCTTATAGTCTATACAAGAATTATGTGTTTAGGTTTTATACCTTTGGCGATGGTGACATCTCTGATATAGGTCTTCTTAATTTTTTTCTTTTAAGAGTAAAAATGGGCCCTCAGAGGACTCACTTGCTTTTTTGAAAGTATCTGCCGCTTGTAAGATGGAACAGCTCGCTTCAAACCCAGGAAAGCTTCTATAATCCGGAACCTGAGAGCGAAAAAATAAAAATTAAGCTTGTCAATAAATCTCCTCCATCTCACCAGAAATTACATTTTATTAAATTCATTAAAAAATTCAGACAATTAATAAACTTTTTTTTTCGTTATTCTAAAATCGTACATATTTGAATTCATAGATACTCAATTTCATTTTACTTAATTTAATTTGACTGAATTTTGACCCTTCTAATTTAATTTGATTTAATTGAATATTTATAATTACATATCATTCAACATCTAACTTTAACTTCAAAGAATCAGCAAACAAATTTAATAATTTCATTTTGTTTATTTACTTTTAATCTATTTAATGTTAATAATATTAGGGCTATTATTTTATTATTTCCTTCAATTATTTAATTTAAGAAAACAAAACAATAAAACAACTTATAGTACCCTTTATAGGGAAAAAAGGCAATGTTCCTGTTGTTTAAATCTTCGGCGTCCCTTCATTATGGAATAATCAATACGTTTTTTTTTTTTTACTTTCTCTCCTCTCTCTCTATAGTAGGAGGTTAACTCTCTGGTCGAGTTTTCTTCAGCTGTTAGTTATCTGTGGGGTAGGAAAATAAGACATAGATGATCCATCTCAATATAATATATATATATATATATAATATATATATATAATATATATATATATATATATATTCTTATAATATATATAATATATATATATTTAATATATATTATATATATTAATATATATATATATATATATTATATTATATATATATATATATATATATATATATATATATATATATATAATATAGTTATATATATTATATATATATATACTAAATGCTGCCTGCGATGGCTTGGGCAGCAGGGCATTTTACATTCATTGCAGTGCGACTTTGATTTGGTGACATTTTGCTTTTCAAACGTTCCTTTGGCTTCTCTGTAGCAAATCCTGCATCTTTCCTTTGCTAATTCAACATTTTCCTGTTGACGTTGTTCGTCTGGTTGTAATCCGAAACAATCGATGATGTTAGTTCTTATTTTGATGTTGATAGTTCTAAGGTTTAGCCGTTCTAAGGAATTTGGCTTGATAAGGTCAATTGCTAGTGAACGCATATATTTTACCCTAATACTTTTTTTTTTCTTTTTGATAGCATTCATAGTCGCCGTGATCTTTCATGCTATATATTATGAATGAG
Source organism: Trachelipus rathkii (assembly GCA_015478945.1). Taxonomy (NCBI): domain Eukaryota; kingdom Metazoa; phylum Arthropoda; class Malacostraca; order Isopoda; family Trachelipodidae; genus Trachelipus; species Trachelipus rathkii. Next base: position 24,590 of record JABUQX010098363.1, read on the forward strand.
TTTAGTGCGCAGATGTCAAGAATTGAAAAGAACCAAGATAAGGGCCACCGTCTTGTTCCCCTTCTGGTGGAATATTTGCGGACCATCTGGTCAGCAGTATCAACCGCACCCATTGTAGCATTATAAAATTCTATAATCTCTGGAATTTTCTTTTCATTTTCTTTACCTTTATATGTTTCATGTACCTTGAAGCGCGTATGTGTGGTTGATAGGAGTAGTACATTTTTCGCTGGTTTTAGTTTTTTGGCATATGAACATAATATTATGGGTGCAGTTACTCCTGCTGGTGCCTTCTTAGAAGTGATGAACATGGTCGAGTATTGCTCTCGACCTGTGATGTCCTTTATTACTGGTGGTAAATGGACCCTATTGGTGTTGATCGTTCCGACTAACGTCAGATCCTTTTCATACAACTTTGTCGCAAGATCGACAGATGTATAATATCGATCAGTTGTAATGTTCCTATTTGATTTGAAATAGGGTTCAGCGAACTGCATCACAATGTCTGCTGGAGGCGTGGAGCGTACGTCACCGATGGGACCACAATACAGTGCTGTCTGAAGGATCAACTTAGTATTCCCATCGGATATATCCGTAATAGTAATCCATATTTTCCTGGCTTACTTTTGATATATACCCGAAAGGGAGCATTTCCTCTGAATAAACAGAGCATCTCGTCGATACATAAATTCTCTCCAGGGGTATAACTCTTTCCGAGCACATCATTGAATTTGGTAAAAATCTCTCTAAGAGGTCCCAGCTTATCAGGATTTTCGTTCCCTGCTGCCTCTTCTGCTCTTCGTGCCAGACGATCGTCAAACCTTATCAATGTCAACAAAGCTCTGAAGCGCCTCTTTGCCATTGCAGCTCTGTATAGTCCTCTTCCCATATTTACATCCCATAGTGTGTCCAGGTCCTCTTTTGTGTCTTTATTTACGCCCATGAGTATAAGAATACCCAGGAACGCACGCAACTCCACTACATTGGTGTCTCTGTACTGTTTCTTATCCTTTGAATCAATCCTCTCAGCAATATAGGCGCGGGCATATTTGTTGGTGTATTTGACAATGGTGTCAATTATGTCAGCCTGCATGTACGCCTCAAAACATTGCAGGGGAGTTTCCGCCCGTGCTGCTAGGTTCTTTAGTTGCGCAGTTTGATTGAAAATGTTTCTGGCCCTGGTTCTAGCAGGTGCCGGCTCCTTATTGGTCCACACATAGCCGGACCTAGCTTTGTAGTATTGCTCTTCTTCAGCATCGTCAGCAGGCTGCTCGGCATCAGGCCTGTCAGCTTCCTCTTCTTCCCTACCCAGGTCTGGTTCAAGAGGAAAGTGGATAGCTTGGTCCACCTCGCTATCATTGTCAGTTTCAGAATCAGATGACTCCTCAACGTAATCATCGTCGGAGTCACTTATATTCATCATTTCAACCTGACTTTCTAAGTCAATAACTCTTCTTCGCTGAATAGCTGTAGAGGGTTCAGCTGTAGAGGGTCCAGCTGAAGAGCTTGGTTTACTTGGTGAAATCTGAAAAAGAAAGGTTTCATAAATACCTCTGTATAGAAGTGATCGCATTATAAAGTTTTAATCAAATTACTGAAATACTTACATAATCGTGCCGATTCAAAATTTTGCTATGTTGCGGCCTTGAAGAGGAGCTTGATGCGACGGTCTTCGAAGCGCTAGCAGACGATGCTGATGGGCCAGGTCTTGAAGGCTAAAAACAAAAACACTTGTAAGTTCCAATGCAATGCAATGAATAACAACGTTTGAAAAACTTTCAGTACAATACTTATATAAAACATTGAGGAAGAAATCCTTGGCCTCCGTGGGCTCTTCCGTGGTGTTGTCTCTTGATGAAGGCGTTGTTTCTTTGAAGAACCTCTATTTTCTTCATTTTCCTCACCAGTACGCTGTTGGCAATAAATATAAATTATAAAATATATGATAGAAATGAAAAAACTTTTTTGTATGTTATAATGAAATATATGTTGGCAATAAATATGAATTATAAAACACATGATAAAAATGGAAAAAGATTTATTTTGTAGGTAATATCAAAATATAAATGTTACCTTCTTAGGTGACATTTTTTGGTTTTATTTTAATTAAATTTTAATTAAATTTTATTATTGAAAAGGTAAAATGTTTGCAATTTTCACAGTTTATCACAAATAAATCAATGTTTTTACTTAGGTTTTTAAATGTTTATAAAATTTCAATTTTTTTCACAAAATTTTCCTGAAAAAGACAATAAAAAAATTAAATTTCCAAAAAATTCAAAAATTTTCAAAATTAAAAAAAAAAAAAAAAAACACATTTACAATGTTTTCGTACAGTAATTATGCATTACTGTAGGAAAACACATGTTTTCAACTTCTATTATTAGACTTTTATATTAATTTAAAAAATTTCGTTTGGTCGCGCGCATCTCCGGCTTGGGTACTATCGTTCCCAATCAATTTTCGATTCAATTTTTCTAGGTTTCGTTTTGTTATTTTTTTTGGGGTAGTGCATCATTCTCAAGTTCAACCCTTATTGGAGGAATACCTGGAAGGACAAAAAAAATTATAAAAAAAAAGTTTGAAAAATTTGAATACATATATGGGGTTGGGAACTAAAGTACCCAAGTCGGAAACGCGAGGGTGAATTCTCTAATCGTTATATTTAAACTTGTCTCTAAAAAGATCTTTAAAATTTTTTTGAAACTAGGAAACTTAAAGAAAGCACAATTTTTAGCAGTTAGCAGTTAGCACATACGACACGTATATTTACTGATCACTGAATAACTGCATAGTGATTAGTGAATATTCAGAATGACTATTTGATTATGTGGCATGTGCCATTTGCCATGTGTGCATGTAGTCATGTATTACGATTTCTGACGAATATGTTTGGTTCTCGAAAAGACGA
>JABUQX010098363.1:32500-42507 GCA_015478945.1 Trachelipus rathkii
AACCTATCCAGACAGAAGTGGTTGCTGGATAGGCCCCATTTAAAGACGGTAGTTACTGTCGACTAAATCCTTCAGCCTTTCCCTAGTCGAAATCAAAAGTGGCTTATTCGGCGGCAGTATTGTCAGAAGTAGCTGAGATACTGTTTATTGGAACAGTAGTTACTGTTCCCTAAACTCAATTCGAGTTTCCCCAGAGCTGTCAGAAGTTGGCTGAGGCTCGAACCTATCCAGGCAGAAGGGACTGCCGGGTAGGCCCCATTTAAAGACGGTAGTTACTGTCGACCAAGGCCTTCAGCCTTTTCCTTGTCGAAGTCAGAAGTGGCTGATTCGGCGGCAGTATTGTCAGAAGTGACTGAGATACTGTTTATTGGAACAGTAGTTACTGTTTCCCAAACTCACTTTAGAGTTTCCCCCAGATGTATATGTGTGGCTGAACCTGTTCCAGACAGAAGTGGTTGTTGGATAGACCGCATTTAAAGACGCTAGTTACTGTCGGAAGTTGGAAGTGGCTGATTCGACGGCAGTATTGTCGGAGATTTTCAAGGTACTATTCCTTATCTTGCTATACAGTCGAAAGATCCCATCAGTTAACATTTTCAGGCAGATTATAAGGTTGTTAAATTTACCCGTTCCTTTTCCCAAACAGATTTACCCATACGACGGACCTGTGTTTTGGACCTATCACGCTTATTCCGAAGTTACCACCACGCTCACTCAGTTGATTAAATCGCGTGTTACATCATTCGAAGATTGGTATATCACTTAGAAACTAATCATGCTACCGATTTATGTCAAATAAAGTATTTGTTTTGATAAGTCATTGCTAAATAAAAGTTTTCTTATCCTGTTACCTGAAGATTGTCTTGTCAAAGTTTTAAAATCTTACATTGGTGGTAGCGGTGGGATAATAGCACAGTACTTCCCTTTAACTTTGATAAAACAGGTGACAGGCGATTTTTTAAAATTCTTTGTTAATAATAAATTCCAATAGTTTAAATTTTCAAAAATGGCTAATGAGGAAAATCATTTACCTTTTTCTAGTATATTAGGAAAACTAAAACCATTTAATGGTAAAATTAATTTCAAAAGTTTTCTAAATCAATTTAATACAAGATCAACTTTGGAAAATTGGAGTGATGCAAATAAAGGCAATATAATACTTAATTTATCACTCCGAAATAGATGATTTAAATTTTGACGAACAAGTATCGTTTCTTGAGAAAAGGTTTAAAAATGTAATTTCTAAACAAGAAGCCTATAACCAATTCACAAATAAAAAACAAGGCAACTTAAGTATAAGAGATTACGCAAATAAAGTTCACGAAATCAGTAAAAATGTTATGGATATATTAACAGAATTTAATGATATAGATAGTAGAGACCAGTCCCTAATTCCTATTTTCACTAACGGTTTAAATTACGAAATTAAAAAACTTATCGGTATTCAAGAATTTGTCTCTTACAACAATTGTGTCCAATCAGCATTAAAAGCTGAAAAGATAGCCCCTAAAATAATAATAAATTACTTTCCCACTCCCATTAATAGACCTTATAATCCAAATAATTTTCAGTTATGACTCCATAATCCAAATAATTTTCAATAACAAAATAGATTATCTAATGTTAGCAATGTCCAAAATAATAGATTACCTTATACAAAAATAACTTGTTATCATTGTAACGAACCTGGTAAAAAAAAATTTAATTGCCCAAGGCTTCAAGAAGATTTAGAGGAAATCAAATTTTTCAAAAATCTAATAAAGAGATCCATTTCAGGCCAAATAAATAATCAAACTATTAAAATTAATATTAATAAAACCAAAATGTTGGCCTTTTTAGATTCCGGTTCAATAATTTCCCTAGTAACATATCAATCTCTTGCTAAAATTCTTGAGATGGGTCTGAATAAATTAAATAAAACAAAAAAAAAATTCAAAAAATCAAATTGAAGTTAAATTTTCTGGAGAAATGTTAAAAATATTAATGAAAATTTCTTTAACTTTAAGCATAGAAAAAGTAACATTAACTCACGAAGTATATATATTAGAAAATTCCCAATTCCCAGGAGACATGCTAATAGGAAGAGATATTATAAAAAGACTAGGTAAAGCAACATTTAATCTTGAACAAGAAAGTATATGTTAATAAAACTAAAAATACCCATTATAGATCTAAAGAAATATATGTTAATAAAACTAAAAATACCCATTATAAATCTATTTAATGATCGTTCATTTTGCTTTAACATTGTACAAAAAGATATTCCCTATAATAAATTAACTACAGAACTTAAAATTAGACTTCCTCCTAGATCATTCATTAAAACCTATGGCAAAGAATTGAGTATTGGAAAAAATAAAAAAAAAATGTAATAGAACCCAATTGTGAAATGGAGGGAATAAGAATGGGAAGCACCTTAGCCTATGTTAATAATGATCTCCAGACACCTTTTACTGTAGCTAATTGCTTAGATCATGAAGTAGTACTAAATAAAAAAGAATTAATAGGCCTATATATTTACCCAGTTTGAATAATTGCGAAACCATTATATAATCTAATAAAGAAAAAACATTTGATTTAACCAACTTAAATTTAGATAATTTAGAAGCTCAGCAACAAATGAAAATAATTGAGATATTAAATAGAAATAAAGATGCTTTTGCTCAAACTACAGACGAATAGGGCTATTGTAACTTAAATTTAAAAATAAAATAGATACCGGAAATTCAAACCTATTCATAATCCCCAATAGACTCCCTATACACTACACAAAGGAATAATGCAAGAACGACATAGACAAATGCTTAAATTAGATTAATTAGAAATCAACAGTCCTTGGTATAGTCCCAGAATTTCAATTAAAAAATCTGATGGGGCAAACAGATTTGTATTTGACGCACGTTCACTAAACGCAATTACAAAAACTGAAGTTATGGCTATGCCAAAAACAGATGAAATTCTACATCATTTAATCAGATACTAAATACTTCACATCCTAGTAACTTACCTCAATTATTGATACAAAAAAAGAAGATAGAAATAAAACTAGCTTCATGGGTCCAGATAACAATTGTTATTATCATGTAAGAATGTTTTAGTAATGTTTTTGTAAGTGTAATGGTTTAGTGGGAGCACCTTCCACTTGGTGTCGTACTTTATCAATACTATTCTCTACTGTTTTAGGTAAATTTTGCCAGATATATATATACATGGACGACCCTATCTTGTATAGCTCCAATTTCGAAAAATATGTAGAAAAGCTAGAAGAAATATTAAAAATATATCAAAATTTGACTAAAACTTTCCGCAAGAGAGAGAGAGAACATTCCAGTTAAATATTTGGGACATAATCATTTCGAAAAAAAAAATACAAATGAAAGTGCGCTAACCTCCTTGGTTCTCCTACTGACAAATCTTTCTGGCCTCTTGCCAAATTATCTCCAAACACTTCTGTAAATCATCCTTTCCTCCTCTTATTCGATTTGATGGCTCTGTTGCTAACTCTTCAACTGAAAAGGCCAATCTCTTCGGGCCTCCTATTTCCTCTAACTCAACCTTGGATGGATTCTGGCATTCCCCCTCCTCCTCCTCCCTCCTCCTCTCCTCCTTCTCCTCTCAGGTTGTCCTATGTCTTTGCCTTGTGATTCACCATTTGATCAGGGTTTTTCAGGCTCTGAGATCTTGAAGGTCAGAAAGGCGGGTGGCCCGGATTCGGCATTCCTCCCCGAGTTTTGAGGGAATGTGCTTCAACGTGCTGACACCTCCATCGTCCAACTTATTCTCTATTGTCCCTCAATACTATCAACTTTTTCCCTCAGTGGTTGGAAACACGCACATGTCAACCTATTCCGAAAAAAGGAAAGCCGCTCTGATCTTTCTAATCGCCCTAATGCTCTCACTTGTATTCTATTCTTGTATTCTAAGATCACTTCTCAACTCTCACTTTTAAGATCATCTGGAATCTCAATTCTCTTCTTCCGATCACCAGTGTGGCTTCGCGCTCAAGGTCTACTGGCGACATACTTTCCTATTTAATTAACCGTATTATGGTTTTCCGCTCTTAGACTATTGGGAACTTGCATGGTGGCGCTTGAACATATCCAAAAAGCATTTGACCGGGTATGTCTAGCTTTCTTTCAGTTGCTCAATATCGGCTGTGGTTGATGGAGCGACTTCTTCTTCTTTTTCTGTCATAGTGGTGGTTCCTCAGGGTCGGGTCTTTTCTCCTACTTTATCTTTACTTTCATTCATGATCTTCTCAACGCTGCACATCTAACTTATATTCATCATATGCCGATGACTCGACCCATTATTCTTTCATTCTTCAACTCATTTAATTCTGCTCATTTCTTTTTACTTCTAGAAATTTGCCTCATCGTCTTTAATCTTCCGATTATAGTTTCTCGCTGATCTGGATAGAAATTTCAGGTGGGGTCGTCTGAACCCTGTGAAATTCAATTCCTTAAAAACCCAAACTTCTACAAATCTCTCTCTAAAACACTTTCTAACTTTCCTATATCTTTCGACAGTTCTCTCGTCTCTCATGTTGACAATATAGAAAAAAGCTATCATTATAAACAAATAAAATGTTTATGCAAATTCACATCACAAACGGTTGCTAGGGCGGCTTCAAAGAAACTGGGGGTTTCCGTTTAGATTGCGAGACTTTTTTTCCCTCTTCTCGTTACTCCAGCCTTATGACAAGGGTCTTCAAATCCGCTTCTTTGTATGGAGTACTTGGCTCTCTATATCTGGGGGGGGGGGCTCTGGTTTCAAATCCGGCTTTTTGGATAGGGTCGAGTCAAAAGCCAAAAGGCTTTATAAACTGTCCTGTAAATTTCAGTTCACTTGACGCCTCTATATTTGCGGGCGCGATGTTTGGTGCTTTATCTCTTTCTATAGGTAACTACAGCGGCAGTTGTTCGGGGGAGTTGACCTCTGCGCGTAAAACCATTTACGACGCCCTACGTAGCACAAGGGGTGCTGTTTCTGCGCAACGATTTTTGTGTGGATCTTGGTAACTCGAGGCTAGTTCGCACTGGGTGCTTCTTTCCTTTCCTTGCCACCTCTGTTCTGTGGAATTCTCTTCCATCTTTTGTGTTCCCTGCCTGATTTAATCTCCTTCTCTTTAAACGCCTGCGTCTTTGCTGCATCTGTGTATTTGCGCTAGCGGATGAAACTTTGGTGTGCAACATCCCCTCCCTGAATAGGGCTCTGGCCGTGAGTGGTGGTGACAATTGTAAAAAAAAAAAAAAGATCCTATAAAAATACAATGGATAGTAGATTTTGAAACCCCAAAAAATGTCAAAGCAGCTAAACGAGTAATAGGAATGGCGTTTTTTAAAGATTTTTCCAAGATATGTGCTCCTTTAGCTAACTTAACTAAAAAGTAATTCAAAATTTCATGATAAATCGAAGATGACGCTTCGAAAATTAAAAGAATTTCTTACGACTTCCCCTATAATAATCCTTCCAGATTACAGTAAACGTTTCAAAATTCATACAGGAGCATCTGGAAGTGCCATTGGAGCGGTACTTACTCATGAAATAAATGTAATAGATAGACCAATAGCTTACTATTCAAGGAAACTTTCTGCACAAGAACAAAACTACAGTACTACAGAACGTGAAACTTTAGCTTTAGTCAATTCAATAAAACACTTTGATTATTGCATATATGGGCACAAGCTTACTGCTGTATTAGACCATCAAGCTTTAAGACACCTATTTAAATTTAAACCTGTGACTCCTAGAATAGCCAAATGGGCACTTTTACTTTCCGAATTTAACTTTGATGTACAGTTCAAGGCAGTAAAAGAACACGCCATACCAGATGCTATAAGTAGGAGTGTTCAAAATATAAATAATATAAACATTCAAGAAGACCATTTTCAAAAGATAAATCCAGAAGTTAGAAGAGAACAACTAAAGGATCTAAAGTGGAGAAAGATAATTAATTACTTTGAACAGAATAATATAGAGCTAATCCCAAGGGATATTGGTCTGAGTAAATTTACAATGATGAATGGTTGTTTGTATTTTATCCACACTGAAATAAATAATAGACCTTATTAAGAAACCCTTATAATTCCAGAATCCCTAATAAAAAGTGCATTACATATAACCCATAATTCAGTATTAAATTTCCATTTCGGGTTCCTAAAAACCTTAAAAAGGGCCGAAAGCCTATTCTATTGGCCTAATATGTCTCAAGATATTAAAGTCATCATATAAAACCCAACTTTAAACTTGCCAAAACTTCTCCTTAGATTAGATAAAAATATTAAAGCTCCACTACAAGATTAAGAATCTATGACTTCCCCAGGAAATATTTTTAGGTATCGATATTATGGGTCCTTTACCTATTTCTAATAATTGACCTTTTCTCAAGATCTATTCAAACTTATCCCATACCTAATATCATACTAAAAACTAAAATAAACTATTTGTATAACTGTCTTATTAGATGTACATTCATAAGTTTTTCCGCCCCATTTCATATTACTGCAGATAACGGAACTCAGTTCCACTTTAATTAAATTGTTTAAAGAAGTTGTGAATTCTAATAAGTGTAAGTAAAAAGTTTACCATAGCTAAACTATACTTTTCATGCCCAATCTATCCTTATATAGAAATGAAGTAACAGATGTATTAAGTTGTTTGCCATAGCTTCTGCTTTAAATAATTGTTGTTTTAATAATTGGGAAAACTAGTCTTTCTTTCGGAACTCTAGCCCTAAACAGACTTCCTATCACTCTTAGTAATAGAATGAAATCGCCTTTTTCTTATTTTTTGGTAGAGATGTAAGCCTTGCCCAATTATCAGATTAATAAATGATCCTCAGATAAAAACTTTTGATTATTCAAGGGGACAGTTTATAAAACAAGTATTTAGTTATAAAAATGATATGAAGCTTATAACATGCTTATGTTAAGGTCACAAAAAAGGAAAAAAAATAAACAAAGAAAATATAATGTCTAAAAACTTTAAAGAATTTGAAATAGGATATCTGGTTCTTTTAAAAGATAATTATAGAGTTGGTAAAGGTAATAAATTAATGTTTAGACATGACTAGGACCATAATTAAATTAATAAATAAGAGACTTCCAACGCCTTATTACTCCATAAACACCTATATTTTGACTAATCAATCAAACAGAGACGAAGAATGGTGCAACATAAATGAATTCAAGGGAATGTAATCCATATTTAGAAGATTTGAACCTCAACCAATGAATTGATGAAAACATAGTAGAATAAATTTTATATAACAATAATTAATCAGTCACAGTCAGAGCTTGAATATAATCCAAGGAATCTCCTTAATGGAAAAAATAGTAATGATGATAATAGTTATGATAATAGTGATAATGATGATAATAGTGATGATAATAGTGTATAATGATGTGAAACTAATGAGATAATGGTAGTGAAGAAATGGATATTGATTTGCAGAATGACATCAATAATGATATAGAAATGGATATATTAATAAGATATAATCTTTAGATCTAAAGGAAAGGTGCCAGAATTTAATAGAGTCCAAGGGAGACTAATTGAATATAAGGTGTTAAATGTTATGATTATAATATTAGTATTAATTGTTTGTAGAATGATTTAGATAGTTGCAACTATGTTAAAAGAGAGTCTAATGAACTGCTCTTATTTGGTTTGTCATGTGGTTGACTGGAATTGCCAAAACTTCCTTACCGGTTAAGTCCAAAATGGTATAGATTTTCTAGGATAAACGGCCCATTATTAAGGCGCTGAAAAGAATAGAAATTGATGAAGATATAGGCCTATACTCGTGCATTCTATTTCGAGACAATTGATGTTATTAAAAATAAATGCATGTTTTTTTTCTATTGCAGGAGTTCTATTGAAATAACTTAATTCATAAAATTTAAAAAAAAAAGCAAACTTACTTCTATAAAAATTAAAAAAAATTTCAAATAATTAAAAGTATGGAAAGCAATTTCTTGTAACACTACACTCTGGCAGTGGATACATTCGGAGAGATTATTTCTTAAGAATTTAAATTAAGAAATTTCATAACGGGTAAACCTATAATTTAAAAGAGGAAAGAGGAGTTTCAAAATAATCAAATAAAGAATTAGATCTACCATTGTTTTCCGATGACATGACACACATTTCATTCATAAAATATAAAGAAAACGACTGTAGTTTTCAAATCGTAGAAATATTTAAGATGCTTCACAAGTTCTAAAAAAACAACCCCTATATTGTGCGTTTCAAAATTGAAACCGACATGCATGAAATGATATCAGTAACGAATGAGACAATAATAAAAGATATAGAATTAAAGGTCAGAAATATGAAATGGTGGCGAATATTCTTCCTTAACGAGGGCCTCCGCTACAAGAAAAAAAAGAATTCATACCCCTTTACAAAACTTCAATTATCAGAGAAAGATAATGCACCCAACCAAAAGAACCTTCAGTAACTTGAGAAAACAAGTACTAAAGAAGACTGCAACTACTTATCATACGGAGAAAATGAAGGCTAATACCATTAAGATAATGATTGAAAATATACCTAGACCGGCTTCTCCTATAAAGGGGTTATGATTAATCAAGAAAGAGAATCAATAGGAAATATTTGAATCATCCCTATCCTCTGCCTCCACCTCATCTTTTTCTTCGTTTGATGCATCGTCTAGTCACGCAGATAATATAAAGGAAAAATTATTTATGATAATAAATGAAGAAATTTCCAAACCGATTTCTACAATACATGACATAGAATATGATGAAATAAATGATTCATGCTTTGAATTCGAGATGATTCCTTCTTCTGCCTCCACTTCTTCACTTTCCTCTTCCTCTTTTCGTTCTCCTTATGTCCCCAGTAAAATAAGGACGTCTACTCCTGGCTCTACTCCTCCGTACTCCCACTAAAATTTCCAAAATTCCTCTTGTACCTTCCAACTCTCCTTCGACTTCTTCTATTCATAACATTTCTGATTTTGAATTAATGGATCTTAATTAAATTAACTAACTCATTCAAAAAAAAAATATTTTTTTGAATAAATTTTTCATGCATCTTTTAATTTTTCTTTCCCTAAAGAAGTTGAAATTTTAAAGAGGGGGTAGTGTAAATTATTTTTTTTTATTTCAACTTATTTAGAAAAGAAAAATTATTATTAAAGTTACCAATGAAACGAATATATTAGAATATTCACAGTTGTGATTTACATAAAGAATAAAATAAGATGATATAATTATTTAATTTACCCATAAAATGAAGTTCCTGGAATGTTTCCAGTTACGAATTCTATTTCATTAATTTACGAGTTGAAAACACAATTGCTTAGTCCAAAGAAAATTTTGTTTAGGAAGGTGTGGTTTAATATTCGAGTCCATTTTTTTAATAATTTAGACATTAATTATTGAAGCCCACTTCATTTCATTTATGGAAGTCCATTAATCACTAATTTTGTCTATGGTTAGCATAAAGTAGACAATTTAGAAAAATGGTCTGATCACTTTAAATATATTATACGAAATAGAATATTGGAAAGAAATTAACCTTTAAATCTCTTTTTTGAGCTCGCATATACGACGATTTGAACAGATTTCGACACTTTGTCTTTCAAAAATGACGCGGTTATGCAAATAATCCATTTATTTGAATTTATTTTCAGTGAAGTTTCATGATAAAATATATGTTTATTAATAATATGTTTAAATATTATACAATTATTTATTTTATTTAAGGTTATTTATAAAAGTGTTTACAAGTAACGTTTACTAAATTTTATAAGCCTATGTTTATTGTGTACTATACGTTTTAAATGCGTTTTTCTTTGGCATTTTGAAGCAATTTGGAAACTGCAACAGAACTTCTTCAAGTTTTCGTTTGTAAAATTTACTTTTCAATAAATGGGTATTTGAAAGAAACTTTTTTAAGCTTTGAAAAAATTGTTTTTAAGATTTATTTATTAGTAGTATTTTAGTCTTTTTCTTGGGTCAAATGAAAAAGGAATG
>JABUQX010098364.1:5000-7500 GCA_015478945.1 Trachelipus rathkii
AATCAATAAATTAATCAACAATAATACAAAAAACTCCCAATGTATAAAAGAGCTGAATATAAATAATCAGTTAAAAACTGACCAAAAGATGGTCGCGGACGGACTAAACGAGTACTTTGTAAATGTCGGTAAACAAATCCTGAGAGACAAGCCCCCTAGTCAAACATCATATGAAACTTTTCTCCCAGACTACGAGTCTCATTTTTCCTTTATTCCCATCACTGTCCCGGAGGTAAAAAAAGTAATCGCCGGATTAAAAAACAAAAAATGTGATGTTCATTCTATCCCCAATCACATCCTCAAACTCGCTACCGACATAATAGCCAGCCCTTTAAAACACTTGTTCAATGAATCATTTTTGACAGGAATTTTCCCAAATATATTCAAGAGAGCAAAAGTGATCCCTATACCTAAAAAAGGAGACCTTTGCCTAGCAAAAAATTACAGACCAATAGCTATCACAAACACGATTAGTAAAATATTTGAGAAATTAGTTTTCAATCAGTTAACTGAATATTTTATATCAAACAATATTCTTAATGATTCACAATTTGGATTTAGAAAAGGACGTTCAACTGCTGATGCCCTCATTTGCTTAACCGAAAAACTGTACAGAAATATAGAAAATAAAGACTCCTCCCTGCTATTATTATTAGATTTCACAAAAGCTTTTGACATGATTGATCATGACATACTATTAAGTAAAATGAACAAAATGGGCTTTGAAGGGACAAACTTACAATGGTTTAAAAGCTACTTAAAGGAGAGATCTCAATACGTAAAACTAAATGAAACTAATTCAGCCACACTTCAAACATCAACCGGCGTACCCCAGGGCTCAATTCTTGGACCGTTTTTATTTACTTTATATACAAATGATCTGTTCAACTCTCATAACGCTTTTTCAGTCTCTTTTGCTGACGATACCTCCATTTTAATAAATGACAAAAATGCCGAGTCTCTATCTCGTAAAGCAACTGACACATTAATAAAAATAATGAAATGGATAGATGATAATAAGCTATCTTTAAATTTAAATAAAACATCTTACATAATTTTTAGCAACAAACCAATTAACGATTTAAATATTAATATTAACAATGTAGAACTGAATAGGGCTGCAAATGCTAAAATACTTGGATTAACAATCGATGATAAACTGACATTTAAAGAACATATTAACAACCTAGTTAGCAGACTGTCGAGATAAATGTATATGCAATAAAATTAAGAAATTTTGTACCACTTTACATTCTTAGGAAATTATACTATTCACTAATACACCCTCACTTACTTTACTGTCTTCCTATCTACGGTACCACAAGTAACTCAGTAATTCACCCTGTTATAGTAACACAGAAGCGATTTATTCGCCTCATTAGCAATACAAGAGACTTTTACAGCCATACACAACCATTATTCAAAAGCCTAAAGATATTGCAGTTTAAAGACTTGCTAAATATATCACTCCTGAAAGAGATACATAAAATTATCCATAACAATTCATGTGACTTCATGCTAGCAAATTTTCATTCAAACCAAGCAAGGCGCGTAGCAAATCAAATAAACCTAAGAAATAATACTTACATAAACCCTCCCTTCTGTAGACTAAAAAAAGCCACTCAAAGCGTCAGCTACAAAGCCAGCTAACTTACAACTCAATGCACAAGACTTCAAAACGACGAAAACTCTACAAATCTTTTACTAAACACAATTACAAACGTATTCTAGAATAATTTAATCAAATAACTAACTCCAGGGATTGAACGCTACGTAAAATTCTAGCTACTCAGCATTTATATCAATCATTTAAGATAAATATTTTACAAATATTATTATTATTATTATTATTATTCTTAATTTTAATTATTATTATTATTTAAATATTATATTATTATTATTATTATTATTAATTATTATTATTATTATTATTATTTATTGATTTTTTATTATAATTATAATTTTTATTATTATTATTTTATTATTAATTATTATTATTATATTATTATTATTATTATTATTATTTTATTATTATTATTATTATATTATTATCATATTATTATTCTTCATTCTTATTCTTTTTTTTTATCTGGATATAATAAATTTATTATTATTATTATTATTATTATTATTATTATTATTATTATTATTATCCTATTATTATTATTATTATTATTTATTTTTAATTATTAATACTATTATTATTATTATTATTATTATTATTATTATTATTATTATTATTTATTATTATTATTATTATTATTATTATTATTATTTTTATTATCTATTATTATTAATTATATTATTAACTTATTATTATTATTATTATTATTATTATTGTTATAATAATATTATTATTAATTATTATTTTATTATTATATTATTATTATTATTATTATTATTCATTATTATTCATATTATTATTATTATTATTACTTATTTTTATATTATTATTATTAATTAATTATTATTATTATTTAATTGTCATTATTATTTACTA
>JABUQX010098364.1:12500-22500 GCA_015478945.1 Trachelipus rathkii
TCACCATCTAAATATCTCGGTGTTTTTCATAACTCAGAATATTTTTCATCAAAGCAAGCATATGCGAAGTGTTTCTTTAAACACCCAGTATTTACTGTTGTTTGGACAGAGAAGAGACATGAGTCAAATTAATGTATTGGCAACTCAAATGTTTCCCCTTCAAAGGAAAGAGTTCTTAAAAGTATATAAAGAGGTTACATCGATCCCTCACGGTTATTTGATGTGTGAACTTCACCCCAAA
Source organism: Trachelipus rathkii (assembly GCA_015478945.1). Classification (NCBI taxonomy): domain Eukaryota; kingdom Metazoa; phylum Arthropoda; class Malacostraca; order Isopoda; family Trachelipodidae; genus Trachelipus; species Trachelipus rathkii. The sequence goes on from JABUQX010098364.1 coordinate 12,742, forward strand.
AACACGTACAGAGTGTTGCTCCGTACCAACATTCTGCCCTATGAGATAGAAACTGTATACATACCTGAATAATGAGTGCTCTAGTTGCAAAGTATTTACCTCTTATAAAAAAAATTAAAAATCTGAAACCATCTGAAAAACGTAAACTGATTAGTGAGGATGAGAAATTCATCCAATGTGTATGTGAAGTCTGTTTAAATCTTATAAAAGGAAATGTTCCTTTAAACAGGCCTCAGAAGGTAAAGCTACGTCGTTATAGAAACATCATTAAAAAACTCTCCCTTAACATAAAAAAATCTGAAAAATAAAAAGAAGTTACTACAGAGAGGAGGAGGCGTATTCCTGCCATTACTCTTCTCCGTTATAGCTCCACTGATAACTAAGTGGATGTCCCCATGATGAAGAAGGTTGCTGTAATTCCATATAATGAGTATGAGAAAATGAAGTATAATAATACATCATCTGTACAGAATTCAATTCCTCAGATTCATCATTCACAACCTCTATATGACCAGTTATTGCCGCACACTGTGCAAAATCCACAATCACAGCTTCATCATTCACAACCCCAATATGTGCAGTTATTACCACACAATGCATCGACATTACAATCTCTTTCACATCAACAACAGTTGCACCAACAGAATCCTTATATTGTGAACGAATCATTATCTTTTCAGCAGCCTCTACCTCATAGCTTATATGATCCTAAAGTTGATCAGATAACCAATTACGAGAAAGAAGTGTATAGGATATTAAATTCAGACATTAACATCCATGAGAAACGTATCTTATACCAAGATGCCATACAAAAATTGATAGATCTTAAAGACTTACATCTACATGCATCACTACGTAATCCGATATCCGATGATGCAAATATACCTAATGAAATAAAACTTGAAGTGAAAAATGAAGATAGATTTAAAAATATCCTAGAGGAGAGCTTACCTATTAGAGTGCGTAAATCAGGAATAGCTTTATATAATATTTTAAAAGATCAATTATCTTTGAATGAATCAGGACAGATCATAATTGATGATGAAATAGTTAAAGGGTCAAATATTGTGGATTTGATAGCTGATCTCTCACGTGATTGGAAGAAGGGTCCTGTAAAAGGATGGAATGAGATCAAACAAGAACTTCAGACTATTAATTTTCCCAGAACTTTTCTCTTAAATACACAACGACTAGCAGACTTGGATAATATCCCCAAGACGCCAAGACCTGATTCAAGTCCCTCAGGTACTTCTTTTAAGGGCAAGATCCAATTTTGAGCTGGGGCTGATCCCCATTTTCAGCCCCACCTAAAAATGGACATAAAATTCGGAATTTTCAGCCGATTTTGACTATATAAACACCAAAATGTAGCTTTTTTGTGTTTTTCTGTGTCTGTAGTCATTCTTTCAGAATTTTCAAATTTTCAAAACCCATGTTTTTGACATTCTTCGTATCAACTTCCAGAATTTTTTCCATAATGACTTCAAACTTGAAATATGCATAGATAGGTCCATTATCTAAAAAAGTACAGAAGTACTTTTTCGATTTTTTGAGTTTTGTGCTCAGCGTTGTCCAATTTCCAAACCCACTTTTTTTTTTTAATTTTGAAATGAAAAATTGCGATAATTTTTTTCCTGTTCGGGCGAAGTGGATGAAATTTTCAGGGCTTATGTAGTCGGGGGAGAGGCAAATTTTTTACTTAAATAATTTTTGTTTATGCATTAGTTTTGGATTTGTTCTTGGAACAAATTTTCACAAAAAAAAAATTTGAGAAATTTTTAAAAAATTTTCTTTTGGGTATACAAAAATTTATTTAAGTAAAAAAGGTGTATCTTGCCCAACTGTACAAGCCCTGAAAATTTGATGTTGATCAAATAAGTAGAAAAACATATATCAATATTTCACTTTTTCAAAAATTTAATCGTTCAAAAATGTGAAATATTGAGATATTTTTTTTTCTACTTATCCGATCAACATCAAATTTTCAGGGCTTGTATAATTGGGCGAGATACACCTTTTTTACTTAGATAATTTTTTTGTATACCCAAAAAAAAATTTTTTTTAAATTTCCCAAAAATTTTTTTTGGGAAAATTTGTTCCAAGAATAAATCCAAAACTAATGCATATACAAAGAAATTATTAAAGTAAAGATGTGCCTCTCCCCCGACTACATATGCCCTGAAAATTCCATCCACTTCTCCCGAACAGAAAAAAAATTCATCGCAATTTTTCATTTCAAAATCCAAAAAAAATGGGTTTGGAAATTAGACAACGCTGAGCACAAAACTCAAAAAATCGAAAAAGTACTTCTGTACTTTTTTAGATAATGAACCTATCTATGCATATTTCAAGTTTGAAGTTATTTCGAAAAAAATTCTGGAAGTTGATACGAAGTATGTCCTAAAACATGGGTTTTGAAAATTTGAAAATTCTGAAAGAATGACTACAGACACAGAAAAACACCGGAAAACAACGTTTTAGAGGGCAAAAAAGCTACATTTTGGTGTTTATATAGTCAAAATCGGATGAAAATTCCGAATTTTATGTCCATTTTTAGGTGGGGCTGAAAATGGGACTCCGCCCCATACCCAAATTGGGACTTTCCCTTCAGATAAATTTAAGCGTGTTACCAGAGGAAGAATAAGAAAAACACCTTATATTAGACCTAGTTGGATTAACTCGTAATTTTGTATTATCATATATATATATATATATATATATATATATATATATATATATATATATATATATATATATATATATATATATAGTATATAGTATATATATATATATATATATATATATATATGCTGTTTATTTTAGTTTGTAGTGCTTGGCGTGGATCAATAAATACATATTTTGTTACATTCCTCGTAGTCCTTTGGCTCTTTATATCACATTTCTTTGTGCGGACATTCATATATATATATATATATATATATATATATATATATATATATATATTATATTATATATATGCTATATGTTAAGGCTAAGGTTGCTGCTACATATATTATAGAGTTGGAAAGAAGAAGTTATATATAAGGCTATTACATATATATATATATGGTTATATTCTAATATATATGGTTGTTGTTGTTAGCAGTTATATATATATATATATATATATATATAGTATATATATGTATATATATATATATATAGTTAGTTATATTATTATTTATATATATATATATATATATAGTATATAAAGAAAATAAAATAATATACATTGGAGGCGAAGGAGGTGGTTGATAAGTATTACTTCAATCTGAGGGAACCAAATAGTTTTGGGGGTTTCCTAATATCGAGAAAAAAAGAGTTAAAAAAATATTTAGAGGGTGAAGAGGCATTTACTCTACATAAACCTGTAAGAAAAAAATTTCCTACGCGGAAAACCATAGCTCCACAGGTCGATAGTGTATGGCAGATAGATTTAACTGAAATGATTAAATATAGTTCTTATAATGAAGGATTTCAATACATACTTTTTACTATTGACGTATACTCTAGATACTTATGGTTAAAGCCATTAAAAGATAAAAAATCCAAGACTGTGAGTGCTGCAATGAGAGAAATTATAGAAACGGAATGTAGGTGGCCTAAAATGTTTTGGTCAGGTCGCGAGTTTCAAGAATTAATCAAAGAGTATGATATAGGGTATTACAATACATTCTCAGTAAATAAGGCAGCTATAGTTGAAAGAGTCCAGCGCACGATTAAAGAGCGTATGCATAGGTATTTTACTAAAATGAATACTTTTAAATATATTGATATACTGGATGATCTAGCTTATTCTTATAACAGATCTTACCATAGAACTATAAAGACAACTCCTTTAGAAATGTTAAAGCTGGATAAACCTAATATACAACAGGGTAAAAAAGTAAGAAAAATTAAAGATAAATCAGGTTTAAATGTGAATGATTATGTAAGAGTATCTCGAATAGATGAAAGGTTTAGAAAAGGATACGAAGCGGGATGGTCTACAGAAGTTTTTAAAGTTTGTAATATACGTAGCTTCCCTACTGATGGTTTAAAATTATATTACCTGGAAGATTTAGATGGTGAAAAGATAAAAGGAGGATTTTATAAACAGGAAATACAGAAAGTACGATTTAATCCTAAAAGTAATGTATATAAAATAGAAAAAATATTAGGTACAAAAGGTCGAGGCAGAACTAAACAGTATTTTGTGAAATGGGTGGGATACCCTGCCAAGTTTAATACTTATATAAAAGCAAGTGAAATTAAGAATCATTAATCAGTTGGCATTATAACCATGGAGAGTGTAGATCACTTCTATTTAACTCTGCCGTCTTCAGCCTCTTTGGATTTACATCCTGATAATAAACTCTCGGATTTTACAACTGTGTTAATGAATCCTATACAGCTTGAAAGAGAGGTATACGAAGTAGGATTATGTGAAATGATATTAAATACGGACATAGAAAATTTGCCTCACAATCTATTCTGGATGTTGGTGTACAGAAGTGTAGAATGTGTTGAAACTATATTACAAGTGAAAGACACTCGTGATCTGAATAAGGTCGACGCTTGGTACAAAAGAATACTTCTTTGAAGAATTTGTTCTGCGGAAGGCATATTTTAAATCGGTACCTGCTATTTTTAGTTATTTAAACAGCCTCTTTGATATGAGTATTATGTGTAAGGACTTGGTATACAAAACTGAAATGCGTACCTATGAAGATAAAGTAATAATATCTTTAAGATCAAAAGTAAGTGTAAACCTGCGAGACCGTGATATGTTTTTTCTCAGACGATCACCATGGCAACGTAAACATATCCGTAAACGTGATGCTGAGTTGGATATACTTCATGATATCCCTACTATGTTGAAGAGGGTTATACTATCTGTGGAGAATAACCCCATGACTCGGCATGAACAAAAAGATGAAGCAGACCGAGTACTACATTATACATGTACCCCCTCCGAGATGCTCAACCATCCAGGTATGGCTTATGTATATACAAACATAATTGATCATCAATATGTAGGTAATACTAAAGCTCCTTTATTAAGAGTAGTATATTTTCCCAAAGAGAGTAAAGTTATAACATTCCCTAATGTTCATTATCTACCTCTGAATAGATCAAATTTTGACTCTGTACGCCTGCATATAAAAGATGTAGAAGGAAATCCCTTCCCATTTACATACGGGGCATTGTTGTGCAAAGTTCATATTAGAAAGAAACAGATGCAGTAACTACAGCATAATGGATTATATATAAGAGGTGTAGTCAGTTATATTTTTTTCATTCATTAACATACTCTCACAGTGTAAAGATAGTATAAGAAAGAAGCTCCTGTAATAATGGAAGATGAAAGGGTGTTCAGAGGGTCGAAAATGCAGAGGGGGTATGGTCTGGGTGGATTTTTTGCCAAATTATGGAGAAGTGCAAGGCCTCTACTCAGGAAGAGGTGGGGAATATATAGGTAAAAAAGCTATAAGAACAGGTTTGCATACTATTCAAGATATTGCGGCAGGAGCTAACCCACGTGCATCATTAAAAAGACGTATCGCCGATGTTTCAGATGAGATGTTGGATGATGTTAAGCGTAAAATAAGACGTAAAATGTCAGGCCAAGGTCGAGGGATCAAGAAGATTGTCAGAAAAAGCCTAAGCGGAAAAAACCTCTAAAGAAAAAATGTATTGATGTATTTGCTATTTAATTACTAACTGTTAACTTTTACAGGAGTTGCGTATTACTGTATATAAGTAATGTTTTTCATGAAATTGTTCATTATACGACCAGAGTTCACACATACAAGATGCATTTCCTTCATCCTTCTAGTCCTGACTGTTGTAAGAGTGAATTGGATCTCTTCTCCATGAACCCTACCCAGATTAGCGTAAGTGAGTCCAATTTCATTAGTGTTAATCCTATGCATTCAATTACCAATACAGATGTTCCTCTAGAGTTCAATATTCCAGGCACTTCTGATCAATACCTAGATCCATCTAATGTGTTTTTATATGTAAAAACGAAATTGACAAAACCTGATGGTACAGATCTTCCTTCGGGTGACGACCATATAGTATATACAGAATCAAATTTCCTGTATACATGTTTCACTCAGGTTGAAGTCTATCTTAACGAAACTTCACCATGTGCGTCAGAGGCCAATTATCCTTATAGAAGTTATATAGAGCATTTGTTAAATTATTCAGGCGATAAGCAATCCCATCTCCAAGCATGATGAAGCTGCACATATAGATAAAGCAGCTAAAGTCATAAATAACACATGAATTTTACGGTCGTTTAAATGGTGATATCTTCTCTCAAGAAAGACTCATTCTACCAGCTGTAGATACTAGAATCCGTTTGACCCGATCAAATCCTAAATTTGCTCTTAAAATAAAAAGTAAACCTACTGCTACGGCTGTATGTCCAGAACCTGTTTTCAAACTGTTAGAGGCCTATCTCTATGTTAGAAAAGTGAAATTATCACCACAGCGTCATTTGGAAATTGAAAAGTCGCTTTTGAATACTACAGCAAAGTATCCTATTAAGAGAGTTGAAACCAAGTTATTTAATTTCACTCAAGGATTATCGAGTATCAATATCCCTAACATTGTGAACGGAAATTTACCACAGAAAGTAATAATAGGGATTGTTGAACATGAATCCTACTCAGGGAATTATAAAAAGTCACCCTATAAATTCGCACCTTTCGGACTTAGGGGTATCAGTTTACATGTGAATGGACTACCTCACGGACGTGATTATGAAATGTTATACAATGGAGACCTATCTCTCTGTACTCGTCCTTTTTACGATTTAATAGCCAATACTGTATCATGTAATGATAGTGGGACAGGCTTAAATCTTGAAGAATACGCAAAGAATAGTAATTTATACGCCTATGATCTCACTGCAGACCTTTCAGCTTGTAACGCCTATCATTTAAACATTTTGAGAAAGGGTACATTAGGACTAAGTCTCTCTTTTGGATCAAGTCTACAATCACCCATCACTGTAGTGGTCTATCTTGAACATCCTCAACTCATTGAAATTGATAGAGTACGCAACGTGCTTTTGAATTATTAAAGATGAATGAAGAGGAAATAAAATCGGTGTTTAAAAATGAACCTCGCTTTTTAGGAGTGTTCGCTATTAATGAAGTAAACTCTGTAAAGCTGGAGAAGGATACCTGCTTCGTATTCAATACATCGCCTCGTCACATCACCTCAACAGGACATTGGATTTCTGTTTATAGGGCAAAAAACGATACTGTTCACATAAGGGTTGCTGAGTCGGATTGCGGAGTCGGAGTCGGGGAGTCGGTAGTTTTGAAGAGGGTGGAGTCGGAGTCGGAGTCGGAGTCGGTAATTTTGAAGAGGGTGGAGTCGGAGTCGGAGTCGGAGTCGGTAATTTTCAAGAGGTCGGAGTCGGAGTCGGTAACTTTCAAGATAGAGTTGGAGTCGGAAAATTTTAAACTGACAAAGTTATAAATTGTGACTCTGTGAATGACTTCAATCACTTCATGCAAGTTTATTGACTTTCGACTTCCACATCACAAAATGCAATTGCAAACTTCGAAGATTTTTAACCAGCACCTTATGTTTCAATTTGGATTATATTCTAATAAATTCAACCTTCAACCTTATACCATCTATATTTAAGATACTGAAGGAATAAAAGACTCCATGGTTCGAAGAGAAATTTCTCTCATTGACAATGATATTATACTAGCTGTTGTTTATATTGATCCAATCTACAGGGTAAGCTTAACTGAAGAACAACAACAAAAAGCTAAATCTGCACTTTGTAATGTGGCCATTTGTATTAAAGGGTTGCAGGAAGTTCAAGAAGAAAAGGATACATCTAAACATATTGTAGGTGATGAAACTACAACTATCTCCGTTACTACCTTCTCAAGTCATTCTTCAGAAAGTTCAGAAGATTAGTATGAAAAGCTTCTAGATATTGAAGAGTTTAGTCGAAAGCGTCGATTGGTTCAAGAAAAAGGTCAAGGTCCTTCCTAATCCTTGTACACAATATTCCATAACTTTAAATAAAATTTCTTTGCTGCACTGAAAGAAGTTGAAAAATTTTATGTAACTTCGAAGAGTATCAAGACATTGTACAAGAAGCTGAAATTGCTGTTACTGCTCTACCTCCAACGCAAGTTAGCGTGGAACTGCTTTTTCTGCTCTTCGCATTATAAAATCAGACCAAAGAGGAAAAATGAAGGAGAACTTGGCAGATGCTATTCTATTTTTAAGAACTAATCATTCAATGAGTAGATGATATTAGATGTAAGTTCATGTAACTAAGTAATGTAGTAGTTTATATATATATATATATATATATATATATATATATATATATATATATATATATATATATATATATATATATATATATATATATATATATATATATATATATATATATATATATAAACGGAATGTGGCCACCTAAATTATTTAAGTTATTAAAATTTTTTGATGGCTTAAGTCTCTTAATTATAATTTTTAATAATAATAAAAATAATAGTTAATCAAAGCAAATTAAGAGTATATGTTTTATTAATAGAAATGAGGAAACATATTTGTAGTTGGTGAAGATTTCTTAGTTGAAGTGGCTGTTGTTCCATATATATATATATATATATATATATATATATATATATAAATTATATATATTTATATATATATATATATATATATATATATATATATATATATATATATATATATATATATATATATATATGTTATATATATACTGTATATATATATATAATATATATATATATATATAGGCATAGTATATAAGCATATATATAGAGCAGTATATATATATATATATATATATATAAGAGTATATATATATATATATATATATATATATATATATATATATATATGTTATATATATATATATATATATATTCCTTTCCTCTCCCAGAAAGGATTCTTCATCCTGTCAGCCGCGCAAGCATCTTTCTCCAGACGTCCCTCTCCTGCACTATTCCTCTTCTCTTTAGCACTCTCATTTTTGGTAGCTGACATCTTTCCAGAGAGTCCTCCACCGATTCCGCCCATCTCTTCTTCGGTCTTCCCCTTGGTCTTCTGCCCTCTGGTGTCCATTCCCATGCTCCATTCTCTCCAGATGTCCCCACCATCTCAATCTTCCCACATCCATCTTCAGTGTCATCTTCTTCACACCTATATCTTCTCTAATAACTTCATTTCTTATTCTGTCTCTCTTACTCTTTCCAATCATAGTTCTTAATATCCTCATCTCCGCCACTTGTATTCTACTCTCCTCTCTTCTCGTTGTTGTCCATGTTTCCGCTCCGTACAGCAGTGTGGGAGTCAGTATGCTGTTAAAAATCACTTTTTTAACCTCTATTCCGATGTTTCTATCTTTCATCATGGGGTATACCGCTTTCATAACTAATCCATACTTTTCCATTCTTCGCGTAATCTCTTCTCCACTTCCTTCCCTTCTGTTAAAACACCCTCCGAGATAATTGCAGGTATTTACCGCCTTCACCTCCTCCTCTCTCACCATCATTCTCATCCTCTCCTCATTTCCTCCGGTTACTGTTAATATCTCTGTCTTCTGTATGTTCATCTTCATCCCTGCTTCCTCCAACTCCTCCGCAAACAACTCCACCACCTCTCGAATCGTCTCCTCTCTCTCGCTCCAACATGCCAGATCGTCCGCATATGCCATTATGTCCCCTTCAAATTCTCCCAGTCATAGGGAACATGATACAA
>JABUQX010098365.1:0-2500 GCA_015478945.1 Trachelipus rathkii
GACCAAGAATCAGAGTAAAGGAAAAGAAGAAGAAGATCACCAGACTTTTCTCCTCGTAATCTGAGCATTTCCTTTTACTTCTACAATATCTTTCAGATAGTGATGCACCGACGACTATATGGAATAGATTTAGGCAATTTCGATTAATTGTCAGGAATTGATCGATTAGCAAGTATCAACAGGTTTAATCATATATGTAGTTTTAAAATTCTATATACATGATGGTACCGTAATTGTTCCGAAAATAAGGACAATACTTTCTTTTATAGGAATCATTATTCCTTTATAGTAATATATAAATTTAATTAATATAGTTGTTGTTTATTAAAATAATATATATATATAATATTAATATTATTAATATTAATATATTAAACCTATTAATAACATCATATATATATATAATATATATTATATAAATATAATATTATAATATATATATTAATATTAATATAGTTAAATAATTTAATTAAGAAGATAATAGAGTAGTCTTCATTTCTAATTAGACTGTCCAGGACAAGTGAAAGATTTTTACTTCAGTCTGGGTTAGGGCGACAGGGAAAGGCTTAAATCCTCTAAATACTCTGGTTTTTTTCTTTTTTTCTTATGTTTTTACTTTCTTTTATACCAGTGTTGGAGATCTTAATGTGCCTAGAAGCAATAGAAATCCTTCATGCAAGGAAGACCCTCTGGTGAGACGAGTTCTGAAAGTCTATAATAACATATAGTAAGAAAAGATGCTATTTTTAATCTGTAAGGAAGTCCATAGAATATAAACCCTATCCATGATGAGAGTATTACTCAGCAGGACTGACATCTAAGAAGAAATAAACATAATAATTGTGCGTATAAAGATATAAAATGGTTTTTTACTAATAACCTAGCTCTAGGGTTAAGTAGTTTATTCCGGACCAAAAGAAAGATGTTTTGGACGCAACTGACAGGGTGAAACCTCTAATCCTGGGGATTGTTAATTACTATATATAATAATATATATACTATTATATCTCTAATATATATATAATATTATAATATTATATATCTTAATATATATATATATATCTATATATATTATATATTATATATATATATTATTTATTATTCATTTAATATTATTAATGATTAATATTATATTATTTAATTATAATATTTGTATATATTATAAATATATATATATTAATATTTATAAGATTTTCTCTTTTACGTTTCTTTGCTGAAGCACTTTAAAAACAATAGTTTGCCCTTGTGCAAAACTGCCTTTCTCCTAATAAAAGGTGATAATTACTATTACTAGGTATTTTTAAAGTTTACTATTATGAAGATCTTCATTAGCTTTTTTATCATACCATTTTACTTATTCCTAAAAACTCTTCTGTTTAACATTACTACTAATTTTCATCTTTGATTGATGTAACAATATTCTTAATTACATTATTACTATTGCCGCTATTTTTTCAGGATGAAATAATTTGATTGCTGAAATTTTTATTACCAATTTACACCTACTTTATATAACGTCCTCTTTGTTGGGTTTATAAAGTAATTGATTTCGGTTGCAAAGTTATTTTTGGTTAAAACTATTTTGAAAAGGATAATTAATTCCTTATTAAATTGGTAGTGATTCTCATAATTTTACTTTCAAATTTTATAATTAATATTTATATTAAATTTAATATACCTTAATATCTATTTAACTACTGTAACCAGATTGCGAGATAATGGACGCCAACTCTTTTTGCAACCCCACCAATCCTCGTTCACCAGCCCAACCCATTTTGAAAAAAATTTTTATATTATAGAATAATACTTGAATTATTAATTCTCAAATAATGCTTCAAAAACTAAGCTTCTGAGCCCTTTAAAGGGAGAGTTTGCTCTCTTTTCTTCGTAATGCCGACTGCATCGCTGAAAAGATGCTCGCAGCTACACTTAATGAATCATGCTACATAGTCTCTTTTATTATTTTCAAGATTGAGAACCTGTCATGAATTATCTCGATATCAAACCACTGGATCTTTATCCGAATTCCAAGAGTTTTAGCTTTTGATAATCTTCGATACAATGACAGAGTTGTCTTTTGACACCTCTGAACAGAACTCTTCATTCGCTGCTAGAAAGCCAATAAGAACGTTCATGGATTCTGGAATGGTTTCGCTAACAGATATTAAGATGTGTGTCTGTTTCTGCAACCTTTTCCTTTTACTCCGGTAGTTCCCGTTTGTGGCGTGAAGTAGCATTTGAAGACAATGTATGCTCATGAATTTTAACCGTTTTGTGATAGGGTTTAAGAAATTTTGTTTTTATCTGTATCTAGGATCCAGAAAAAGTTACTATTGCAGATGCGTAATCGTTTTGCAGATTTTGAAATCTATTCTCTATGCTCCAGCATTAGTGTGTTTCTGTCACCTTTGAAGTCCCTTACTTTTAATAGGCAGCATTTAGCACAGCTTTTATCGTGGCAACTAGAGGAATCTCGTCTGGCAAACAGAATTTTTTGAGT
>JABUQX010098365.1:7500-10000 GCA_015478945.1 Trachelipus rathkii
AAATGTCTCCTGATTAATAAAATGAAATTGTTATTTTCGCTTGTAAGATGTGTTTCTATAAGTTAGCATGCCTGGCCTTTTCAGGGATGCTGACCTTATATATATATTATATAATTATATATATATATATATATATATATATATATATATATATATATATATAATATACGTATATATTATATATATATATATATATATATTATATATATATATATAATAAAATATACTATATATATATACTATATATATATATATAGTATATATATATATATATATATGAAGGAAATTGCAAGTGAATTCTTTTTTGCAGCTCCGGCTTGCTAGGCCTTTCGTGTGAACTCATTAGCCTTTATCAGAACTTGTTACCTGCATGGGATGGTAGGTGTTTCTCCCCATAGCTGAGTTTTAAGAGTGTGTGTGGGAGGACCCAAGTACCATCCGAAACGATGAAAATACTTAATAGTGGGATTTTAAGATGTTAAGATGTGTGGAACATTCCGATACATGCAGGTGTTTAATCGTTTGTCCTTGTAAGATCCTCATTCACACATATCCTGCACAGGAGAGTCCATATGTTTGTTCATTAGGTACACCCTTCTTTCTTTTTCTCATACAACACATTCACAATTTACACAATCAAAAAAACTTTTACAGCTTTAAAAAGAAAAATAGTAGCGACAACATTCGTAATCTCGGGTGAGAGTTGGTTGTCTTTCGCAGTCCTAATTCGACAAAATCATTAATTTTTTAAGTATCTTAGCTATAAATTAGAGGGTCTTCTTTCCTCTTATTTCTCGGAAATCATCATTTGGAGAAATTTTATTGTTCACCATAGACAATAATTTTCCTCTCGCTCTCGGTAAACAATTTAACAATTCTTAAATCGTAAAATCTTTGAGGAGGTGGGACAGCTCTCACCCATACCCCTGTTCGTCTTGGAAATGATCCCAACGTGATACACTTTTAACTTTCAATCCATCTCAATACTCTGTTATGCTCTTTCCATTTCTGAGTTCCTCCTATCATATTTTTATCTCTGCATCGTGCTCTATCTCTTCATGTCTTCTCAGGAATAGCCTATTTATTCTGAAGAAAATGTTCTTGACATTTGTCGGCTGCAACTGATGTCGAATTTACTGTAGTACTTCCTTGATTTTCCTTGGAATGCTTTCTGTTTCGACAGAAGAGGCTCACTGGAGTGCTCAAATCGCAAAATCAAGGTCATACTCTCCGGGATGGAGGAAGTACATTTCATTTTCTCGCCCTCCAACCTAATTTTCTGATTGTGCTTTTCTCGTACTAAGCGCCACAGGGAAGAGGTCAACAATATTTTTCAACTTCAAAATATTAAATTTTCATCCTCTAATCATGCAAAATCCATTCTTAGTGACACTAAAAATTCTTTTCTCAGTAGAAAATGTAATACTCTTTCCGGCTCCTCTTCTTCATCCTTATTTTTGAACTTTGCGAAAGAAAATTTAATCTCTAATTTTGCGTCTTTATCTTTTCCTCTTCTCGTTTCATTCGATGGTAACATCTGTAATTTACCTTCTATTAGAGCAGAATTCTTTGCTTAAACCTTTTGGACTTTATTTCACTTTAGATGATTCCGCAGCATATCTTATTCCTCCACCTCCATTTAACTCAGTTATCAAACAATAAAATTTCTTCCAAATATGCAATTTCTGTTCACTCTGAATTTAACACTAAGTAATCGTGCCGTCCTGACTGTATTTTTCCTGTGGTTTTAAAATTTTTTTTTACAGCTTTCACCCCGCCTTGGTAAACGGCTTCGTCCATTCTTGTCCGCCCGTCAACTTTTAACTTTTCATCACAATAGAAAACGTGCTCTTCAGCTAGAAATTTTGGAATCACCTTGAATCTTCTATTCTCATTTCTGATCCCAAGTTTGGCATCCTTAAGAATCATTACTGGTGATATTCTTTCATTTGTATCTGACTCTTGGTCTTTTACTCTTCGACATTTTGATAAATCTTTGCTGTGGTAATAGTTATATTGAAAATATTTGATAGAGTCTGGCACAAACATTTCCAAATTTCCCTCTTTTTGGTATTTATCCCTATATATGTGTAATCTTTACTCTGATTTCCTATCTGATCGTTCTATAGCAACTGTTGTAAACGGTCATGGTTCATCCTTTAAACCTATCATTATTGTGATAATCCTAATGGTTCTGTCAAATCCCCATAGGTAAACCAAGACTTATTAGTTTTAATTAAATAGAAAGAAAATGAAGTGTACCCTTTCATGCCAGAGAAAATTAACCGTGTTTGGCGTTCAGCGTACTCAGAGAGACCCTTCCACTGAAAAAGTAATCATTCCAAGCGAAATCAAAGAAGTACGACCCTAGGTCTGACCAGTTACAGCACCAAAGGGTCAAAACTGTTTCCTCACTGAAGGCAAGACCTATTCTTGAGGAAGAATCGAAAGGGGAAACAGATACAGAAATGAAAAGGTGATTCTAGGAACCCAGAGAAGG
>JABUQX010098365.1:12500-22692 GCA_015478945.1 Trachelipus rathkii
AATATAATATATGTAATATATTACTATATATATATATATATATAATGTATATATATATAATATATTATATATATATATATATATTATATATATAATATTAATATATTATAAATGTATATATATATCTAATATATTATATATAGATATATATTATTATATATATATATATAAATATATTATTAATATATATTATATTAATATATATTTAATATATATAATATATATATTATAATAATATAGATATATATATATAGTATTCTTATATTATATTATATATATCATATATATATATATATATATATACGTATATATGATATGATATATATATAATATATATATATATATATATATATATTATTATAATATATATATATATATATTATATTATAATATAATATATATTAATATTGATATATATAAGTATATTTATATATTAAATATATATATATATATTATTAATATATATATATACTATATATATATATATATACATTAAATTTATATATATATATATATAATTAAATATATAAATATATATATTATATGTCCCGGAAATAAACGCGTTTGAAAGTGTGAGTCAAAATAAGCTTGGAAATAGATAATGAAAATGTCTGTGATCAGCTTATACCAGAGGTACTTCTTAGATTGAGCATAAGCGATTAAGTCTGGGGTCAGAGAGTATGACAGCTTGAGAGTTGAATGAAAGAGTGTGGCATAGAGACTAAATGAGAGGAGCGACCCACAATTGATAGAGAGAGAGAGAGAGAGAGAGAGACGAGAGAGGAGAGAGAGAGAGAGAGAGGAGAGAGAGAGAGAGAGAGAGAGAGAAAATAGGAGAGAGAGAAGAGAGAGAGGGAGAGAGGAATGAGGAGAAGACTGATGAGAGAGAGAGAGAGAGAGGGAAGAGAGAGAGAGAGAGAGAGGAAGAGAGAGAGAGAGAGAGAGAGCTGATAAGACGAAAATCCCTAGATTTGACCTTTTCAATTTTTCAGGCTGTCAAGAATGTGTGAGGCATATTCCATACAGGGGCAAACGGCACCCCTATAAAGAGCAAGCAACTGGGGTGGGTTGGGTTGGGTTGGGGTGAAGAAATTCTGAAGAAGTCTCGTAACACAACCGCTTGTTTAGAAAAAGAAATAATGTGATCCTTCCAATTAGAATCACGGGAAAAAGAAACACGAAGAATATTAAGGATAAAAGAAGAATTGAGTTGTGTATTTTCGAGGAAGATATTATATTGTGTGAAAGATTTTGTCTAGTACTCACTCACTCTAGTAGAATGATGAAGAAACTGAGTTTTTGAATCATTGAAAACAACCTTGTTATCAATGCCCCAATTAGAAGTTCGAGAAAGATCAGAGGGTAGATTCTCCAAGGCTGCCCTTCTAGTGCAAGCTAATTGCTGTTAGGAGGAACGTCTTTCAAACTGATAAGAGTAATGAAGGATGTACTTATACTTAGAGAAAAGCCATTATCGGTGGTGAACGTTAAAATCACCAAAAATTATGATTTCAGAGAAAGGTGAAGAAGAGAGAGAATATGTTCTAATTTAGAGTTTATGTAGTCAAAGAATGAAGGATAGTTAGTAGAGTTAGGAGACAGATAAACAGAACAAATGAATTTAGTAGTAAATTGACAGAATAGTTTAATCTTAAGGTAGAAAATTCGAAAGACTTCAAACCAGATACACGAGAACAAACATCATCACTGCACACATAGGCACAACGACCACTGCCTTTGGCTGAAAATTGAGAATAGAGAGAATAAGAGGGAATGGAGAAGGGTTTGGTGTCAGAACGCTCAAACACCCGAGTTTCGGTTAAGAATAAGAAATGAGGTTTAGAGGAGGAGAGGTGATGGTCAACAAATTGGAAATTAAGGTAAAGCCCGAGAAGGGTGCAAAAATTAATGAAGAATGAAAAACCTTTATCAGAACAGGCGTCAATTCCGCCACGGCACCAACCCCCCTACCGGAGTTCGTCGACTCCCAACACTAACCCCACTACCGGAGTCCGTCAACTCCCAAGTTGTGATGAGGGAGTGGCGGATGAGGGTCTATATTTGGAAGCCACTCCTCTTAGCTTCTCCGAGGCTTATAGTGTGGTGCCATTTTTGGTTTTCTTTTAAAAGAAGGTGTTGCCTGTAATAGTGATTTATGGTGCGTGATAAAGGAAAACCTAATGCAATGTAAGCAGAACATGGATATGAGCGCAATGGAGGAAAACCCATAGGGTAATGGAGTGGTTTGGGATATACCCTAGCATTCCATATATACCCAATAGGGGCAATATCATCGATTCGTTTGCGCTATATATATATATATATATATATATATATATATATATATATATATATATATATATATATATATATATATACTATATATATATATATATAATATATATATATATATATATACTATATATATATATATATATATATATATATATATATATATATATATATATATATATTAGTATGTGTAAAACAAGCAATTTCCACTTATATTAGAGTTTTATGAGTAGTCTCCGAAAAGTTGATTTTCAATTCCATGAACCTTCGTAAACGCCCCCAAATATATCATAGCATTAAATAAAGTCGAGTATTAATACACTTAGATCATACATACATACATACATACATACATACATACATACATACATACATACATACATACATACATACATACATACATACATACATACATACATACATACATACATACATACATACATATCAAGGATGTAAAATTGGAAAAAAAAGTCCCTTTAAATCTTCTTGACTCTGACTCTGGTTCCGGCTCCAGCTCAGGCTCTGACTCCGAATCCGGCTCTGGATTCGACTTCATCTTCAGATACCACAAAAATAACAGATTTTGAATCCCACTGCTCTTCTTGTTTCTATTACTATCGCCTCTTTGAATCGAAACCCTTCGAATATATTTGCGTAAAAAAATTAATATTGATTGGGACTACTTATTTTCATTCTTCTATCTTTGAAATAATTTGATTTAATATTTTAAATCATGTAAGGTTTTGATTGAAATTTGAACTCCAAACATTACACTCCTTTGTTAAGTTTCAATAAATCAATTAAAGGTCTTTGAAGGTACATTCGTATGAACCTATATATTACGAATCATGTTTCTCTTGTACTTCTTACACATTTTGTTCTTTGTTATAATAATCCTTCTTTTCAGGATGATGTACTTAACATATCTGAAATCTCCAGCTTCTTTGCATTTTTTTTTATATCTGGAGGGGTTTCAATCGTGCTCAGCAGTAAAATGCCGGTCTAGTTTGGGTTTAGAGTCACACAGTGCTCTTAATCATGGAGAACTGTCAATTAAGTTTTAAAAAGGTGGATGGAATGGAATAAAAAAAAAAACATTGAAATAATAGTGATATTTTCAATAGGAATAATGCCTAAATGTGTAAAATTACCGTATCTACACCTAACTTGAAATAATGTAATTAAAGTTAAGGCTATTCCCAGGGATCTTACTCCGTAAAAATAGCTTTGGGAAATTTAATCCGAATTTATTATTTTAGAGGAATAATACATTTTATTCCCTTCTATAAACATTATTATTTTTATAATTTATAAAAAAAAGACTTCTTTTCGCATTTTTTTAAACTCCACATCGAATTTAAAAATATGCGGTTTAAACTTATTATTATTATTATTATTATTATTATTATTATTATTATTATTATTATTATTATTATTATTATTATTATTATTATTATTATTATTATTATTATTATTATTATTATTATTATTAGTATTATTATTATTATTATTATTATTATTATTATTATTATTAGTAAGTAAATAAGGAAAGTTTTAATAAACTTTTACCATACAAAGATTATGTTTAAAAAGTATTTTTAAATAAAGAAAGTTTAACAAACTTTAGTAGCCAGAGATTATAATCAGAAATTATATATAAATAAGGTATATTAAGTACTTAGTAACAATTAATATTTAACAGTAGGTAGAAGTCGATCATCAGTAATTGTCGTTCATTATAGTACACTGATATATTTCTATGAAATGTTATATATTCACAAGTACATTATATTGTTTTAATTTTTAGCTAGTTAGGCTAGTGTTAGCCTAGCCATACCGTGGCGTAGCTTAACTCGTAGATGAAACCTGACGATATTTTTAAAATAACAAGAAACGAATCTGTTTTATTAGATTTTCTCCAAGAATGCAATATAATAAAACATGAGTTATGTGAGATATGTCAAATATATTGTTTTAGTGCGGAAAATGTTTAAAAATAAAATAAAAAATAAAATAAAATAAAATAAATGAATAAATAAATAAATAAATAAACAAATAAAAAAAATCATATCTCAAAAACTACAATAGCTACAGGGAAAAGGAATACATTTTTGGAATCCTGGTAAAAAAAATGTCAAAAAAAAATTATTGTTAATAATTATAGTAATATGAGTAGAAAGCCTATTTAGAGAATTTTTATACGTTACTCGTTAAAATAAATAGACTTTCTAGTAAATTTTGTTTTTTGTTTTTTTTTAACTAAAGAATACCCCAAGGGTATTAACCGCACCGATGGCAGGAGTCGGGGTCTCTCGGCCTTCCGGGGAACTACGGGGTTGGACTATTTCCCCCCAGTAGTAGGGCTGGGATTCCGGTCGTGTTGGTCATTTTGACCACCGCGATTTTTACCTGCCCTTGACCTTTTTTGGCCGTGACCTTTTTTTGACCGTGACCTTTTTGGGCCTTGACCTTTTTTGAGAACCCAAATTTTTCGGCCAACCCTTTTGTATTCCAGGGTGCAATTTTGGCAACCCTAATTTTTTGGCAACCCTAACTTTTTGGCAACCCTAATTTTTTGGCATCCCTAATTTTTGCAACCCTTCGAAGAAGGGTTGCGCCAAACGGTTGCGCAGCAACCGTTGTACGTTGTCCCACCCTAATTTTCGAACCAACCCTTTGGTCTTCACTGGGTCAATTTTGGCCCACCCTAAACTTTTTGGCCCCATTTAGGCTAGCCCCTTTTGATGTTTTGCTAGCCTTACACCTAGCCTTACAACCAGCCTTCACCCTAGCCTTTACACCTACACTTAGCCTTCCACCCAGCCTTCACCAGCCACCCTACACCTAGCCTCCCACCCAGCTTCACCTAGCGTACACCTACACCTAGCCTACACCCAGCCTACACCTAGCCTACACCTACACCTAGCCTCCACCCAGCCTTCACCTAGCGTACACCTACATATAGCCTACACAACCCTTTGGTCTTCCATGGGTCAATTTTGTCCCACCCTAATTTTTTGGCCGACCCTAATTTTTTGAGAACCCAAATTTTTCTGGTCCATCCTTTTGTATTCCAGGTTACAATTTCCACCACACACACACACACCACACACACACACACACACACACACACACACACGACACACACACACACACACACAACACACACACACACACTTACACTTATACATACATTCACTATGACACTTACACTCGCCCATAGATACTTACACTTCACATTTACACTTATACACACGTACAAACACACTGCCAACCCTTTGGCTTCCAGTGGCGCAATTTTGGCCCACCCTAATTTTTGCCATCCCTAATTTTTGGCAACCCTAATTTTTTCGGTCAACCCTTTGGTCTTCCAGGGGGCAATTTTGAGAACCCAAAATTTTTCGGTCAACCCTTTTGTATTCCAGGGTACAATTTTACATTGTATCTTTTTCGACCTTGTAGCCCTTTGTTGATGACTCAGATTTATTGATGGTTCAACTTTGATGGTTCCCAATCACCGTAAGGGGTACTAGTGTGTTCTATTATTGTTCTATGAGTATTAGATGAGTGTCAGTGAGTGCCAAGTGAGTGCCAATGGGTGCAAGGGAGTGCCAATGAGTGCCAATGAGTGGCAAGTGAGTGCCACATAGTACCAACTGAGTGCCACATAGTGGTGCAACTGAGTGCCACTTTTTTCTAGCCTTTTCTAGCCTCCCCTGAGCCTAGAATAGCCCTAATATGGGTATCTACCCCTAGGTTATAAGGTATGAGGAATCGAATGGTGTATATTACAAGCTGCTAGGATGCTTCCTACTATGAGAGTCTTCTTTCTATCACTTATACCCTTTATTTTATAATTATATTATATATATATTATATATATATATATATATATATAATATATATATATATATATATTATATATATATATATATATATATATATATATATATATATATATATATATATATATATATTACTTGCACACACACCTACACACCATACCCAACACTATACCCCTTATACACACATTCACTATGACACTTATACACACTATGACCCTTCTAAGCACCCTTTACACCTCCATAGCACTACAACTTTACACTCACACACTGATATTTGAATGCCTCAACTTTTTGATTGCCTCAAACTTTGATGCCCTCAGCATTAATTGCCTTCAGCATTGATGCCCTCAACTGGTAGGTCATCTGATGGACTCATCTTTGATGAACGTCATCTTTTGATACCATCTATATTTGATTTGATTCATCTTTGAATGAAATCATCTTTTTGATGGCCATCTTCTACCCTACACAAAGAACAGAGTTAATATTTAATGTCTTCCCCCTAGATCATAAGTACCCACCAGGGCGCAGCGTGAGCTCTCCCCGCGCAAAGACCGCTGAGCCCGCACCCGGCAGGATGCCGGCCCGCCGCGCCCAGGCCCGCCTCGTGCGCCCCGCAGGCGCAATATTTTCCGCCCGCCGCCCGCGCGTGCGCCCGCAGGCGCAATATCCCCCGCACGAATGAAAAAATATATATATATATATATTACTATGAGGTCATGCATTTTTATTTCATACTTAAAACATTTTTATTAAAAACATTTTCGCGAAACTAAAACTGTAACTCAATACAGACATCTTTTATATTTTACTTATTACTTTTTAATTTTATAAATTTTTAAAAAATGTATGGTAAGAAGAAAAAAAACCAGAGTGCTTGATATATAAACATTTTTTACTACAATTGTTACGAAAATTTTATTAAAAACATTAAAATTACATACCTTAAAAGCAGTAAATCAGTAAATCAATAGAGTGTTACCTACAACAAAGGGTTAGTATGCTTTTGTTTTTACTGCTTTACTGCATTTAACTCATGTTTTACTGCTTTAACTCATTATGTTTTACTGCTTTAACTCATATATTTATTAACTATTTTCCTTAAGCCAGTAAATCAGTAAATCAATAGAGGGTGTTACATAGCAACAAGGGGTTAGTATGCTTTTTGTTTACTGTTTTACTGCTTTAACTCATGTTTTACTGCTTTAACTCATATGTATTTACTGCTTTAACTCATATATTTATTTAACATTACATACCTTAAAAGCAGTAAAATCAGGTAAATCAAAAATATAGAGGTGTTACATAGAAACAAGGGGATTAGTATGCTTTGGTTTACTGCTTTACTGCTTTCTGCTTTACTGCTTTTACTGCTTTAACTCATATGTTTTACTGCTTTAGCTCATATTTATTAACATTACATGCCTTAAAACAGAAATCAGTAAATCAATAGAGGTGTTACATAGCAACAAGGGAGTAGTATGCTTTTGTTTTACTGTTATTACTGCTTTAACTCATGTTTTACTGCTGTTAAACTCATATGTTTTACTGCTTTGAACTCATATATTTATTAAACATTACATACCTTAAAGGCAGTAAATCAGTAAATCATAGAGGTGTGACCTAGCAAACCCAAAAGGGCTTAGGTATGCTTTTTTTTACTGCTTTACTGCTTTTAACTTCATGTTTACTGTTTTAACTCATATGTTTACTGCCTTTAACTCATATGCTTTTACTGCTTTAACTCATATATTTATTAACATTATGTTTTTTATTTTGTTTTAATACTTTTTATTTATTTTATTATTATTTTTATTTATTTTTTATTATTATTTTATTATTTTTATTATTTTTTTTTTATTATTATACTTAGTGTTATTTACTTCATGCCTATTGTTTTTATTATTTAGAACACACATACACACACGCACACAACACACACATACACACACACACACACCACACCACACACTTACACTTTTATACATAAACGTATAATTTATTAAAACATTTTATTTTTATTTTTATTATTATACTTAGTGTTATTTACTTCATGCCTATTGTTATTATTATTTAGAACACACATACACACACACACACACACACACACACACACACACACACACACACACACACGCCCACTCACTTACACACATAACGTATAATTTATTAAAACATTTTATGTTTTAATTAAACACGTACATTTATATTACTCATTCAAATATAATTAAAATTATTTCAAAGTTTCTTAAAACTTCTATAATAAATCAATCATTATCTTTGAACAAAGAATTTATTATTAACTGTTAATACTTTTTGTTTATAAATTTTATAACTATCAAGTTTTATAATAACTGTTACTAAAATTTTATGAAATTTTATTAAAAACATATATTTTTTTTTGATTTTGCTTCACGTGATCTACTATAAATCTAGTGAATTAATTATTATCTATTCTAGTGAAATTAATAATTATTCCTCAATGTAAGTATTTATTATAAATATGATATACACTTAGTAAAAATAAAACACTTTTAATACAAATCAGATAACTTGTGCACCACTTAACAGCTAAAATGACTATGATTTTAAAATGAGTTTGGGTCTAAAAGATAATAAAACACACCTGCTCAAATACAAGTTTAAAGACCAAAGTTAATTTTCAAAAGACGATAAAATAATTCTCGACCAATCACATACGAGGTCATATAGAGATAAGGATTACTCCAACCAATCACAAGTAAGGAAAACATTTCCTTCCTACCTGCTTAAAGGATCTTACCGATCCAGCATGTTTCAGTTTGAAAATATATTATAAAATAATAATAATAAACAATGATAATAATATGTCTTTACTGGAATTACCTTTTGACCTGGTATTAGGCTTAAATCAGCCTGGGATACAAAAAGGCTTATCCTAAATTTAGGCCTAAATTTAGGCCTTAAGTAGTTATTTGCACCACATTTACAGAAAAAGGTCAGTTGAAATATATTTTTGACTTGGAATTAGGCCTAAATCGCCCCGGGATACAAAAAGGATTATCCTGAAAATTTAGGCAAAGTAGTTTATTTCAACAACATTTTACAGAGAGAGCGTCAGTTCGTTATCTGTAAGGAGTGAGGGTTGTTGTGTTTTCTCGTGATGGATTGTCCAATGTACATAGATAATAATAATAATAATTAAAGAAAATCTCGAAATTATTTAAAAAACTTTTGAAAATATTTTTAGTTAACATCCGAGCGAATAATATAAATAGTAAGAGAATGATTGTTATTTTTACTTATTACCTGGCTTAAAGATGATGTAAAGCAGTAAGTCAATAGAACAAAACGTGCATAGCTTGGTGTAGAGGGGGGCTAGGGGCTGACCTTACTGATTACTGATTTATTGCTTTAAGGTACGTAAAAATATATGTTTTTAATAAAATTTTCATAAATTTAGTAAAAAGTATATAAAACTTGATAGTTTTAAAATTTATAAACAAAAAGTTTTTAACAGTTAATAATAATTCTTTGTTCAAAGATAATTATTGATTTATTATAGAAGTTTAAGAAACTTTGAAATAATTTTATTATATTTGAATGGGAGTTAATATAAATGTACGTGTTAATTAAAACATTTAAAATGTTTTAAAAATTATTTAGTTTTTTTTTGTGTGTGTGTGCGTCTGTGTGTGTGTGTATGGTGTGTGTGTGTATGTGTGTGTGTATGTGTGCTCTAAATAATAATACCAATAGGCATGAAGTAAATAACACTAAGTATAATATAAAAATAAAAATAAAATGTTTAATAATTATACGTTAGTGTACTATAGTGTAGTGTGTGTGTGTGTGTGTGTGTGTGTGTGTGTGTGTGTGTGTCGTCGTGTGTGCGATGTGTGTGTGGGTATGTGTGTTCTAAATAATAATAACAATAGCATGAAGTAATAACACTAAGTAATATATATATATAAATAAAGATATATATACTTAATGAAAAAATAATGAAAAAAATAATTAAATAAAAATAAATAAAAAAATAATATAAAATAAAGTGATGTAAAACATATTAATTA
>JABUQX010098366.1:0-2500 GCA_015478945.1 Trachelipus rathkii
ATTATTATTATTAGTTATTAAATTATTATTAATATATTATAGATTATTTAATCTATTATTATTATTTACTTATTATTCATTATTATATTTTAATTATTATTATTATATTCTTAATTATTTTATTATTTAATTATTTTCATTATTTTATTATATTTATTATTTTTATTATTTTTATTATTTTTCATCTATTTTTCTCATTTTTTATTATATTTTATCTATATTTATTGTTTTTATTATTTTTTTATTTTTTACTATTTTTTTATTTTCTTATTTTATTATTTATCTTTATTTTTATTTCTTTTACTATTTCTTATTATATTATTATTATTATTATTATTTATTATGTATTATTATTATTATTATTATTATTATTATTATTATTATTATTTACTCTATTATTATTACTTAATATTCAATTAGTATTATTTAATTATAAATTATTATAATTATTATAAATTATTAACTTTTACATTAATAATATTCTATTATTATTATTATTGTCTCTTGTTTCATTGTTATGACTACTAATTATTATATATATTATTAATTATTTATTATTATTATTGATTATTATTATTATTATTATTATTTAATTATTATGTATTATTCATTATTATTATTCATTATTATTATTATTATTATATTACTTATTATTATTATTATTATTATTTTTATTAATTATATTTTATTATTGTTTTTTATTATTATTAATTATTATCTTATTATTATTATTATTTTATTATATTATTATTATTATTTATTACTTATTATATTATTATTATTATTATTATTATTTATTATTATTAATTTATATTATTTTATTAATTTATATTATTTAATATTTAATATTTATTATTATTTACATTATTTACATTATTTATCATATTTATATTTATATTTTATTCTTATTATTTATTATTATTATTATTTTATTATTATTATTATTATTTTATTATTAATTTATTATTTATTATTATTATTATTATATTATTATTATTAAATTATTATTTACTTCATTATTATGATTATTATTCATTTATTAATTAGTATTATTAATTATTAATTATATTAGTATTACTATTATTATTATTGTCTTTAATGATTTTTATTATATTATTTATTATTTTTATTATTATTTATTATTATTATTATTATTATTATTATTATTATTATTATTATTATTATTATTATTATTATTATTATTATTATTTATTAATTATGTTATATTATTATTATTATTATTATTATATTATTATTATTATTATTATTATTAATTTCTGAAAATTGCAGATTTGGAGTTTATTAACCTTTTTATCAAATGCATTCGTTTTTATATCTTTCAAGTAATGACAGTCTTTACATAAGATTTATTGCCGATTTAATCTGCTATCGTTAATAAGCATCTTTGATAGAAATTATTTTTCTTTTGTAAGTAAGGGTCAGACTTTAAAATAAAAGGTATTGACAATATTTAGTTATTAATGTTTTATATACAAAATAATAACAACTTAATATACTCGTATTATTACTGAGTATATTTTTGATTAAGATAATGAAAGACAGCCCGTTGATAATAATTAATTATAATTTAGCAATGATAAATTACCTCATGATAAGCTGAATCAAAAGTTATCACAATGTGGTATAGGTGGAGATGGTTTTAATTGAATAAAAAATTGGATGAATAATAAAAAATAATGTATATACTACTTTATGGTCATAAATCAAAATGGGTACTGGTAAAAAGTCATCCTCCTCATGGTACTGTGTTGGACTCACTTCTTTTCATAATCTATATAAATGATTTGAATAACGGAATAAAAAGGTAAGGTTTCTGTAAGTTTACTGATGACACAAAATTGGCTACTTCTGCTTGGAATCTTAGGAAGTGTATTAAAGTTCAAGCTCACTTGAATAAACTTCTTGGGAATTATATTAAAGATCAAGCTAACTTGAATAAACTTCTTGGGAATTGTACTAAATAAAGTTCAAGCTAACTTGAACTAAACTTCTTGGGAATTGTATTAAAGTTCAAGCTAACTTGAATTAATTTCTTGGAAATTATATTAAAGTTCTAGATTACTTGAATAAACTTCGTGGGAATTGAGTTAAAGTTCATGCAAACTTGAATAAACATCTTGGGAATTGTACTAAATTTCAAGCTAACTTGAATAAACATCTTGGAAATTGTATTAAAGTTCAAGCTAACTTGAATAACTTCTTGGTTGAGTTGATAAGTGGGGAAACGTATTTGAATAGCAAAAAGTGTAAGAAATTTCACACTGCCAATCGAAAAAGGAAAACAAACAGTTTTCATGACTGATTTTATTAGATTTATTGGCTATTGATTTGTATTATATATAATTTTGGGGTTCATGTCCAAAAAACGTTGCGTTTTTCTCCGACTCATAAAATAACAAGTTAAATTTTTAAAGTTTAGGGTAAAAAAAATTAAATTTATAAATCTCAACTTATGTTAAGAGGGTTGAAGCGTTATAAT
>JABUQX010098366.1:10000-15000 GCA_015478945.1 Trachelipus rathkii
AATTTTTTAAACATGATACAGAGAGGTTTTTCACCAATTTTTAATATTTGTACGACCATCTCTCTGACAGAAGGAGAATAAGTCTCCCGTAACAGTTTTAATAACTGAAAGTAAGAATCTTTACCAATCAGAGATCTAATTTTCAAAGTTACGTGCTGAGGTATGTGCCGATCTAACTGATTCCCTTGGACACATATCCATTTAAATAGTTTCGAAGACTCTTTTTAAGTCATTATTACCCTATATTTTTGAATATCTTTTTTTCCAGAGGTATTATTTTAAGAGTTTCCTACAGGGGTCAGGACAGTTGAAATTACGGTTTAAGAAGAAGGCGTGGTTTTAAGTCTTTGAACGCAATTTCCTAGTCTGACTCTATATTAAATTTTCGGATGGTTAATTAATTTTCTTATTACTAAGAATAAAATCTGTTTTAGGTTTAAACTGTTAGTTATGTATTAGTAGAATATAACTTATTTTTAGTTTCCGAGTTAAAACGAATCTCTTTCTTCTTGCATTTATTTATTATTTATTTATTTAATTATTTAGCATATTGAATGCGTAATTCTGGGGTATGTTAGTTATTTTCATGTGAATTTGGACATACAACTTGTCATTCAAAGAGAATGGCAACAATAAGATAGAACTTTTAGACTGAAACAGTATTCATAGGACCATGTGGTTTCTAACAGTCTCCATTTTTCTAATGTCCTAATGTTTCAAAAAATAATCTCTTCTAGTGTATGATTGCATATGTAGAAACCATTAAACTATGTTATCAAAACACGTCCTGATTAACTTTTAGATCCTAACCTGACCACCCTCATGTAAACCTCTACGGTGCACATAAGCTATGCAATGCTCTTGAGTTTAGGAAAGGCATTAATTCGACAGGGTCAGCTAAAAATATTCATGGTTTTTATAGGGGTAGATTTCAGAAACCAAAGAAATTGTGAATGATGATTTGGAAGATTTAGAGAAAGTGACTTTAGATATGAGCCACAAAAATAAACTGTCCTTTTGAGCCTCTTGAATTTAATAATAATCTGATTTAGTCTAAGCTTGATATGAAAAGTGTCATTGCGGTTGAAAAATTAGCTAAAAATCTGAAATTAAGCCATTCATTGATTCAACGTCATCTGCAACACCTTCGAATGGTCCTCAAATTATCAGAATGCAGAATGAGTTTCCCAATGATTTGACAGAAACTAAAAGCAAAGCAAGTGAACGCCTTCGATTAACTGCACTGACGTAAACGCATATTTGACAGTTTATGTTAGATTTGTGACCTGTGATGAAAATCATGAATTACGAAATTGTTGTGAGACGCAGACAATTCACAACGGACCTCCATCCATGAAAAGTTTTAATAAATGTTTGGTGGATTGTATGGATGTGATTGACTTACCTTCAGTTACAATTTTAAGAAAAATGCATGCATCTAGTTTCAGAAGTTAGTTAAACAACCCTTGAAGGAAAAAAAAATCGCTTTCATCAAGCGTTGTTCAAACTCTCATACTCTAGGTCTAGTTCAATTGGATCATCACCTGGCATGTAATTTACACAACCAACTTTATAGACGAGTTCTTCATATTATTGACGAGGTTTAAACATGGTGGACACTACCTTTCCTGCATCTTTTTCCACCAGCCTAAAAGAATTTAAGAGAATCGGTAATAAAAGCAACGCTTGACAATCGGTGGAAGTGGAACGATGTTGGTGATAATGATTATGAATATGTCATTGATTAAATACTAATGTAACACGATATTTAAATATATTTTCCGTTACCTATGCTATTGATAGCATGCTAGTAAAACAGCATGAAACTATATATAATTATATATATTATATATATATATATATACTATATAATATATATATATATATATATATATATATATAATACGTATATTATATATATATATATATTTATATATATATATATATATATATAATAATATATATATAAGTAATATATATATATATATATATCATAATATTTACATAATTAATATATATATTATATATAACTATATATAATATATATAATATATATATATATATATATATATAATTATATATATATAATATAAATATAAATAATACATATATATATATATATATATATAATACTAATTAGTGATGCCGGTAACATCCGCATCCGCATCCGCATCGCGAGCATTCCGCACATATCTAAAGATCCGCATACCGCTCCGCATTCCGCGCTAGCCTGCGGATGTTGTGCGGATGTTTATTGTCGAGATTTGATAAAGAATTTCAAAATAAAAATACTTAAGATGGAATAATGAAAGCAGAAAATGAAAATGTAAATGAAGTTGAAGGCAATTCAAAAAGGCTTTGATATTCCATATCTTATGTTACAAAGACATTCCAACTCGCTGGAATAGTAACTTCATATGATGGAAAGAAGTATTGCTCAAAGAACTTCATGTGTTACGCCAGTTCGCATTCCAAATATTAATTTGGAAAATGACATCATATTCACACTGCATTAAGCTATTGTAACCATTTGAAGAACCTAAAACACAAAAAATCAGTGCCTCTACAGCTTCTGTCCTATGTAATACATTAATCTCAACGCTAAAGAAGCATTTTGAACCCATCTTCAAATGTAAAAATTATGACGGTTTAAAAAGAATGAAAGATTCAATTTAAACTAGAGGTAGAAAAAACGCTATGGTTCTGTGAAATTAATGACCTTCAACTATTGCAACTTACTTAGAGATTCCGTTAGAAAAAAGCAATGTTTTTTTTTTTTGAATGAGGTGATAGAGAAGAGTAGAGTCGGGTTAGCTTTGTGTTGAAGGTTGAAAACTTAACAATCCGAACAGTCTGATTCGCCACCGGCATGTAGGAAAGGAAAAAAACAAAATCTGCGATCTGCCAGAATCTAACACCTTCACAGAGGTAAGAGTCAAGTAACATGTATTTGCACGTGGATGAGAATTGTTCTACAGTGCAGTAGTGACGTGAGAGAAACACACGGCATTACCAAAAGATGGTGTTGGCAAATGATGTGAAGGAACTGACCCAAGGAAAAACGATAGACTTCACAATATGAGTGCATCCGATCAGTTGTGAAGAAGTTAATCAGAAGATGTTTACCGCACGCTGAGTAAACTTGCAAGGAAAACTTCAATTCGAACAGTCTATTTAATTAGCACAGTCCATAAAAGGAAAAAAATGAAATATACAGAACCAACATTCTTCTACAAGTAAATCATAACAGATTCACTGGAAAAATTTTTACAGTCCAGTAGTGATGAAAGAAAACCACAGCGATTTTACCAAAAGATGTCGTGCAAATGATTGAAAACTATACAATCCAAGACAAAACGACTAGACTACAAATCAAATGGACGATCCCTATCAGTTGGTGGAGGTTAATTAAGCAAAAATCAAATGTTACCCTACCCAAGCTTAAGTAAAACTTGCAAGAAATACTGCCTGTGTCCTCCAACTAGTGTTTCAAGGAGAGGGTATTTAGCCAGCTGGCTAATATATATAAAAGAGAAACGAATCTCGAGCAGAAAAGGGTCAGAAAAATTGATGTTCCTCAGCACAAACCTGCCCAATCAGAATTTTCAATAATTAGTGCAAAAAGATATAATCCATGTAAATCTCATTCCTTAAGGTCGGAGGTTAGGGAAGAGTTGATGGGTCCCATTTGAGTTGGGTCCGCCGTCGCGCATTCTTTTAAAATATAGAATTTATTATATAAGATTATATATATTATATATATATATAATAATATATTATAATATATATATATTATAATATAATATATATCATATATTATTATAATAATATAATTATATATATATATATATTAAATTATTATTATAATATATATATATATATTATATATAAATTATATATATTATATATATATATATATATATATAAGTATATAATAATATATTATATATATATATATATATATATATATATATATATATATATATATATATATATTAGGACATTAGGACATTAGACATATATATATATATAATCAAACATCCGCATCCGCATCCGCACTTTGCCCTGCGAATACAATGACATCGCAGCATCATCTAATATATATATATTATATATATTAATATATATATAATATATATTATAGTATAATATATAAGTATATATATAATATTATATCATATATATATATATATTATATATATATATATATATATATTATATATATATATATTATATATATATATAGTTATATATATAATTAATATATATATACATTATATAGTACCTTTATATAGTATCTGATATATATATAAGTATATAAATATTTATATATAATATATATCTAATATATATATATATGTGGCGTATCCAGGATTTTTTTTCGGGGGGGGGGCCAGACACAAAAATCGTTCTTATATATATAATATATATATATATAATATATATATATATATATATATATACTAAATGATATATATATATATATTATTATATATATATATATATAATATAAATTATATATAATTATAATATATAATATCAATATATATATATATATATACGATATACTATATATAATATAATAATATATATATAATATATATATATACTATTAATATATTATATATATATATATATTATAAGGTGAATAACTAAAATTATTAAATTTCTAATGAAATATAGAATTGGCTAAAATCATCTTACCTATAATGTTAATTTTTAATCGCCGGTATGAGAGTGAGCAATGTCTCCGAATAACAATTCGTTTTTTATGTCAATATTTGAATTGTAGTAAGGGGAGGGCAACGTCGCAGTAAGTGTTTCATCTCCCCAATAGTAAATTTCTCAAGTAGCGGTTTCAGAAGTCATAATGTTGAAAAGCCTCTTTCTACTGAAGAGTAGACACGGGTAAAGTTGCCAGTATTCGCAAAGTGTTAAATATTTGGAAATTGTGGACTGCTCACACTAAGAAAACTAGTTCTTCTAGTGCTGGTTTTTTG
>JABUQX010098366.1:20000-21376 GCA_015478945.1 Trachelipus rathkii
TTATTATTATTATTATATGATTATTATTATTATTAAGTATTATTATAGTATTATATTATTTTAATTATTATTATTATTATTATTATTATTATTATTATTATTATTATTATTATTATTATTATTATTATTATTATTATTATTATTATTATTATTATTATTGATTATTGATTATTATTATAGTTATTATTTTATTTATTATTTTGATTATATATTAAATTATATATAATTGATTAATTCTTATTAATT
Source organism: Trachelipus rathkii (assembly GCA_015478945.1). NCBI lineage: Eukaryota > Metazoa > Arthropoda > Malacostraca > Isopoda > Trachelipodidae > Trachelipus > Trachelipus rathkii. The sequence goes on from JABUQX010098366.1 coordinate 20,247, forward strand.
ATTCATTATATTAATTTATTATTATTTATTTGATTATTATGTATTATTATTATTTATTATTATTATTGATTATTATTAATTATTATTTTTTTATAATATTATTATTATTATTAGATTATGTGTTATTATTATTTGGCTATGTGTTATTGTGTTATGTGTTTATGTTATTGGTTATTGTTTTGTTATTGTTTTTTATTGTATTATTATTATATTATTTATTATTATATTATTATATTTATTATTATTAATTATTTATTATAATTATTAAATATATGATTTATTATGATTATTATTATTATTATTATTATTATTATTTAATGATTTTAAAAACCAGTATATAAATCAAGTCAATACAGAGAAAGGACTATTCAACTTCGTTTACAAATAATATTTACTAAAATATTTTATAATGTAATAATATATAATTTCGGTAATTAACAATAATATAATAATTATATAATGAATAATAATAATAATAATTAATAATAATAATAATAATCAATAATAAAATAATGAATAGCATAATAATATTAATAAGTGAATAAAATAATAATGAATAAAAATAATAATAAGTAATAATATGATAATCATATAATAATAATCATATAATAATAAATAATAATAATATAATAATAATAATAATAAATAATAATAAATAATAATAATAATAAATAATATATGAAATAATTTTAAATAACTAAAAATATTAAAATAAAAATATAATGATTAATAATAATAATAATGAATAATAATAAAAATAATACTAAAAAGTAAGAATATAAAATAATAAAATAATATAATAATTACAAATAATAATATAATAAAATAAATAATAATAATAATAATAATAATAATATTATATAATAACAAAATAATAATAAATAATAATAATGAATATATAAATTAATCAAGAAAATAATAATAACAAATATTATGGTGTCTATAATAACATAATCATAAGAATAATAATGAAAAACATCGACTAAAAATGATAAGATGAGTGGAAGAGAAACAGAAGAACGTAATCAAAATAATAATAAATAATAAAATAATAATAATAATAATATAATAATTAATAATCAATAATAATATAATAATAATAAAATAATAATATAATATCTACATACTAA
>JABUQX010098368.1:7500-10000 GCA_015478945.1 Trachelipus rathkii
CGTTTCGAAATTTAAGAAGTGTCTCTCTCTGCCAATGCTTCTAACTCTTCTTGCACACTAGCAATTTCACAGTTGATGTGATTCACAATCGAAATATTTACATCTGAATGAAGATCTAGAAAGTAATCGGAGAACCCGCTATCTGAGTTTGGTAAGAGGTCATATATCTGAATCCTTAATGTCACGAAAAGGAAGTTCTTCACAAACTTCCAAAAACACAGCTAACTAAGCAGCTACTCTTGCTTTTTGTTATACTTTCTTGCTCCAATACAGAAGCTATGATCCAATCGCTGAAATAAATCTTTGTTGTCATAATGCTACTGATATTTCAAATACCGTGTTATACTTATCCCAAAAGAAACGTAAATCGGCAAGTAACATTTTCGAAACTATAGCAGTTTTAACAACATATTAAGCTATTATACATCAATAATTTTCTATATAATCAGGGCAACAGTGCTTCTCCGACCTATCCATCATCGTAAAGGGTGGTTAGTATTAAGCCATCCAACTGAAACCACATGTGACGTAGATTTAACACGGGTTACATCATCAAGGAGCGCTCCGAGCTCATTCCGAAGGAATTGAAGGTAGTTCTGGCCATTCAGGCGGTCAGGTAGAAAATAGACCCGAGGAGATTGTGACCCAGTAATCCCAGCCACACATTACATTTAAATTCGTGCTGGTAATGGTGCTCCCTGATTGCATGAGGATTCTCCTGCGCCAACACATGACTGTTCCTCTGGTTGTGAGTGCCACAACTACTGAAAATGGCTTCGTCCCCCCTTCCCCCCAGCACCAACTCTGCGAAACGTTTGTTCGTATTACACTGCTCGATGAAACATTCACAGAAGTGTCGACGTTCTATGTCGGTGGACAGTAAATGTTGTACACGTTGCAAATTATAAGCATGTCGTCCATCTGCCGCCAGTGTTCTCTATATTGCTGAACGCGAAGCAGCAAGTTCGGCCGCCGCTCTACGTACACTCGATGACGGGTTTGCGTCAAAATACCGGAGAATGTCATGGGCACGATGGCGGTGGCGAAGTACCGCATAAACTCCATCCCAATGCCAGCCGGTCTAAATGTCCCAGTATCACATAGTTGCTGATACGTACTCGTGAAAACAGAAAAACCGTCTCGTTGGATACCGCACGGCATATGCACGCCGCGCCTCGCTTGCATTCCCGTCACACAATATCGGCATACTCCCTGTTGGAATACGTGTGGGGCATCGAAAAACGTATGTAATATTATGATACACGAATATTACGACACGACAATATTAAGACAATGTGAGCGGTGGAGACGTCACACTTGTATGTTGGTAAACTAACCCTGCGATAGGTTATCGCTTGACTCATTGTGGAGGTACAATTTCGTTGGTTGTCGTTTACCCACACACTACCTCCATATCTCGCGTCTCGTACGTTAGTTTGCCGGTGTCGCAATATTTAACTTATACAGTTGACTGGTGTGAGCTGTATCTCCGTAACGAAACGTTAACGAGCATACATGTATAGAGTAATATGCCCCTATTTTCCATCAATGCAACGAGCAAGTGTGAAGTGGAGCCGTTTCATTCTGGGACAACCTGTATATATATATATATATATATATATATATATATATATATATATATATATATATATATATATATATATATATATATATATATATATATATATATATATATATATATATTATGACGAATTTGTTTTCCTCAGACTTCTTAGCAGTATTTGTTTCTAGCCCTGCTTTCTCTAGCTAGGTTATAATAGGCTTACGGAGGTCGAGGTAGATTTCAGGATAATATTTCACGGGAGGGAGGAACGGGGGCTGTAGGGGGGGATCGAAGGGCGAATTGGTGACGTGGAGCTGGAAAAGTAAAAATCAATTGATTAATTGTTTGAGTCAAAGGTTATATGACCTATTAGAATAGTTTTTCCCCTACTCCTTATCTTGTTATATATATATATATATATATATATATATATATATATATATATATATATATATATATATATATATATATATATATATATTATATATTTATATATATATATATATATATATATATATATATATATATATATATATATATATATATATATATATATATATGAACTTGTCCTTTAAAAGGATGTTAACCGATATATATCGAACGAACGATGTAATCGATTTTTTCGATTATTTCAAGGCAATAGAGCGTCAGAGTTGCCAAAAACAGTTTTTTTTTTTTTTTAACTAAAGGAATACCCAAGATTAAATCGCAAAGATGGAAAGAGTCAGGGTCTCTTGGCCTCAGCGGGGGACGACGGGGGGGACTTCGTCCCCCCCTCTGTCCCACCGTCGGCTCGAGCCCCTTAATAATATATAAAAAAAATTTTTTTTAATACTCTTGCACCTTCTGTTAGAGTTTTAGCGTAACACGTGACACTGCAGGGTTTCACGCGGTGTTCGATGATTTTTTATGTCTTTTTATGTAACATCCTTTTAA
>JABUQX010098368.1:12500-22500 GCA_015478945.1 Trachelipus rathkii
TAGTTTGTTCAAATGTAACCTCTTCCCCAACACCACCACCACCCAAAAAAATAAAAAATAATTTAATTTGCCCCCACCCACCCCCTTTTTAAATGTTTAATTTTTTTTTTAAATTTATTTTAAAAGGGTCTTTGGAATTATTGTTTTACATCATGTTTTTACTGGGGATTTTCCTCCAAAATCCTAAAATGACATTTTTAGTTAATCATATATATATATATAGCTATATATATATATATATATATATATATATATATATATATATATATATATATATATATATATATATATATATATATATATATATATATATATATATATATATATATATATATATATATATATATATATATATAAAGTGTGTGTGTGTGTGTTGTGTGTGTGTATTTGTATGAATGTACTGTAAGTAGCTTGAACTAAAAACTCGTTCTTAATCTCTGAAGGGGGAATAGTTTAAATCACTTCTCCATGAATATGTATTATGCAAAATACTTTCTTTGAGTTTGCAGAAACTTCGAATTTGTTACCTGGCTCTGCACACCTAATCACTCCATTTGAGAGATTTTAAATTAAAATCACATTAGATTATTATTTATTAATTATTTTTTTATTATATGATTGTTGTTGTTATTATTATTATTATTATTATTATTATTATTTTTAGTTATTATTAATATTATTATTATTATTATTAATATTATTATTATTATTATTTTTTTATTATATTATTATTATTAGGTTTTATTATTATTATTATTATTATTATTATTATTATTATTATTATTATTATTATTATTATTATTATTTTTAATGATTATGGTTATGATTATTATATTCTTTATTACTATTATTATATATATATATACCGTATATATATATATATATATATATATATATATAGAGAGATAGTGATATATATATATATATATATATATATATATATATATATATATATATATATATATATATATATATATATATATATATATATATATAATGCGCCGATGTAAATTGCTGTAGTTGTGATTAATCGATTTTGATTACATTACCTAGAAACATTCGATCGTTTGTATTTCCTTCCAAGCTTACATCCTCTATTAACACCTGTTTTGAAGGTCTCAACCGAAGCTCTTTGTATGTGTGATGGCATAAACGAGCTATAATACACCATTGGTGTAAATGTTTTGAGGTTGGGATAAGATTATTTTGAAGATTATTGAAAATTTAAAACCAAGATATTTTTTTTTTCTTTTTAGATAATAGAATATATATATATATATATATATATATATATATATATATATATATATTTATTTAAGAAATATATATATATATATATATATATATATATATATATATATATCGCCACATATATATATATATATATATATATATATATATATATATATATATATATATATATATATATATATATATATATATATATATATATATATATATATATATATATATATATATATATATATATATATATATATATATGACTCAGTCGATTCATTTGAAGATTTTCTTTTCAATAAAAATATTGAAATTAAAATTTAAACCAAGATTGTAAATGAAGGAGGATGAGTGAATGACTAAATTAAATATTTAGCTTTGGAATATCAACTTTTGATTCACTAATCACTAGTCCCCACTCCCCAGACCCCAGTCACTACTGACTACTGTGCTGTGACTACTGTCAAACTCATTATCACTGGGCTCATCAGCGTGATCAGCCACATTTAATTTTGATATGACTGATAAGTCTGATATCTCAGAGTCGTTTGAATCGAGTGAGAATGACAGTGGTGAAGGAGCAGGGGCAGTAACAAGACTCTTAAGCTTAGCTGCCTTAGCATAATCATCTCTCTGTTGGCAAATTTTCAGAATTTCGTTCTAGATTATGAACAATAAATACTAGTTTTGCAACGTCTACAAAACAAAAGTTACATTTCATGCGAGGGCCTTTGCTACCTTTTATTTCCTTAAAAAGCACAGTCACACTTGCACGTGGCATTTTTAAATTCTGATTAAATAATTATTATGATAAAAATGTTACTGAAAGCTGAAACAGAGTAAGAAAACATTAATGAAGCCACAAACAAAATATTATGAATATCAAAATTCAGAATATAAAATAAAAATATGGAAAACCCATAAAAATTTTGAACACAAACTAATGGGCTTCCACCTTGTAGGAAATTGTAACCAAAAAATGTCCAAATAAGAGCATATTTGCTAAAACTTATAATAAAATTGTTCAAACATGTAAATTCCACAACATAATTGAAAAAAACGAAAAAAACAAATTTTTACTTGTTTTTTTCAGGCTTTGTTTTTTTCATGAAAAAAAACGAGCTTGTTTTTTTCCTTTCCCAACCCTAGTCGTGTGCATGAGATACTGAGATCTATGAACGCCAAGAAGGCTAGTGTCCCGGATGACATTCCTCCCAGTTTTTTGAGGGAGTATTGTGAGCTTGCGCCTGCTCTCGTTCAACCCTACTCTGTATGATGTCTTAATACAAATACTTTTCCTCAGTGCTGCAAATGCTCGTATGTCCAACCAATCATGAAAAACTGTAGCACTCTGATCCTTCAAACTATCGCCCTATAGCTCTCACTTGTATTCTATCTAAAATCTTTGAAACTCTTCTTAACTCTCATTTACTGGATTATCTGGAGTCTCATTCCCATCTTTCAGATCATCAGCATGGCCTTCGACGCTCGAGGTCAACTGGTGACGTACTTTCCTGTCTAACTGATTTATGGTCTTCTGCCTTTAGGGACTATGGGGGGTCTTGTACTGTGGCGCTTGACATATCGAAAGCTTTTGACCTGGTATGGCACTTGTCACTGCTCTCTAAGCTCCCTTCCTTTGGGTTTCCTCCTCCTCTTTGTATACTCATGTCTAGCTTTCTCTTCGATCTCACCATATCAGCACTTGTTGATGGAGCGTCCTCTTCCTCCTTTCCTGTTAATTGTGGTGTTCTTCAAGGTTCTGTTCTATCTCTAACTTTATTCCTACTTTTCATGAACGATCTCCTCAGCTGTACTTCAAACTCTGTTCACTCTTATGCCGATGACTCAACTCTCCATTCTTCCACTCATTTCAAATCTCCCCCACTTTTGCATCTAGAGTTAGTTGCCTCTCGTCTTCAGTTTGCTGATCTGGATGGGGTTTCCCGGTGGGGTCACTGCAACGGCAGATACTCGAGGGAGTTGACCTTTCTCATTCCACAACCCTTGCGTCGCCCACTTAGCAGGTGGTGCCTTAATCTCGCATGAATTTGCTCGAGTACTGGAAACCCCAGACTTCGTTGTGGTGCCTCTTTCCAGCTACTTCTGTTCTGTGGAACTCCTTGACTTCTGTTTTTCAAACTGTACTTAATCTTCCTCTCTTTAAAGCCCAAGTCTGCGCTCATCTGAGAGATTTGCGTTAGGCTTGGACGGACTTCTCTATATTTTATTTTGTACCCCCTTCCTTGAAAAGGGCCCTGCCCGTGAGTGGTGGTCAGCTGTAATATATATATATATATATATATATATATATATATATATATATATATATATATATATATATATATATATATATATATATATATATATATATAGCTATATATATATATATATATATATATAATATATAGTAGGCTATATTTATAGGGATAAAAGTATCGCGGGCATCGGCAAAATTTTCGTTAGTGGTATCGCTATTGAAAAAAAATTGTGGGTACTGGTATCAGTGCAACACGACTGAAAATACTACCAGGGAAGTAATACTTAGGTCTAGGATTTGCATTAGAATACATTATTGCCCTTAGAAATTTTCAAGATAAATCTAGATTGAAGATTTTCATGACTAAAAGAAAGAAGATGGTAGTCCCACTGACAGGGCGAATGTTCTTCCCATCAGGATATATATATATATATATATATATATATATATATATATATATATATATATATATATATATATATATATATATATATATATATATATATATATATATATATATATATATATATATATATAAGTATATATATATATATATATATTTATAACTATATATATATATATATATATATATATATATATATATATATATATATATATATATATATATATATATATATATATATATATATATATATATATACGGTATATATATCAAATTGTACTAGAAAGAAAGAGAACCTGGACAATGCAAGCAACTGCTGCTGCGTCTTTTTTTTTTTTTTTTTTTTTTTTTTTTTTAGATCCATAATTTTATAAACTAATAGAGTCCAAATAACCGTGAAGGTCCTTATCATTTACAGACGAGTTCTCTCGGTCAAATATGTTTATTATTATTATTATTTTGATTCGTATCTAGAAACGAACCAGTTTCTCTTGACTTATGCCGAAGGCTCTACCAGACTAATATCTAATTCTTAGGCCACTATGTGAAATTATACACACACACACACACACACACACTCTCTCTCTCTCTCTCTCTCTCTCTCTCTCTCTCTCACTTGAGTCGTAAAGGTGTTGGGCTTTTCAGCACCAGGTTGGAGACTTGTTTAGCAAAAAACTAGGTAAAGTTGGGGGGGATGGGCTAAATCTGGATACAAATAATAGCAATGGTAACGGTAATAGTGGTGATATAAATAAAACTAGTGTTACAGGCTCAAATAAGGATGATAGCAATAAAAATAACAGCATTTCGAATATAAAATGCTTTTACACAAATGCTCATAGCCTTAGAAATAAAAAAGATGAGCTGATTAGTTATACCATAAATGATAATCTTGACATTATTTGCATAACTGAGGCATGGGTTAATGAAGAATTATATGGAGACTCCGTTCAGAAATATGAAATAGACGGATATTCACTTTATTTATACCAGCGTAGAGGAAAGAAGGGTGGGGGTGTGGCGCTTTATATTAAAAGCAATATTCAATCTGTATTAATGACTGACTTTAAAACTAATCATGATATTGAATTGGTATGGGTAGATATCCTTATGTTTAATAAATCATATAGAATAGGGGCATTTTATAGACCTCCTGGCCAGAGTCAAGAATTAGACTCAGAAATTGTAAAAGAAATTGAGACAGCATGCCACAGTAAAAAAAATGGTATAGTCATAATGGGTGATTTTAATTTTCCTGGCATTAAATGGGATTCCTTGTCTAATACGGACCATAGTAGTTCAGTATTTATAAATTGTATACTAGATAACTTTTTGTGCCAGATGGTCCATGAACCCACAAGACACGATGCACTATTAGACTTAATATTAACTAACGATGAAAGTATGGTGGGTGAGGTTAGAGTTGAGGAGAATTTAGGACTTAGTGACCATAATATAATTAGATTTAATATGAATGTGATATCTGGGCCCAAATTGCAGGTTAATAAGGAAAGGATCTTAGATTTCCGAAATGGTGATTTTGCCAAATTACGAGACATGCTTAGTGTAATTGACTGGGATAAAGAGTTTAAAGTTTTATCATGTGGGAACATTTTAAGCAAATTTTAATGAATATTCAGTCAGTATGTTTTAAAGATAAACCCATTAGGGTGGCGAAGAGAAAACCTGTTTGGTGGAATAGAGAGATAAGAGAGAAAATTAATGAAAAGCGTAGATGTTTTAAAATATTCAAGGGTAGTAATAGGGAAGATGATTTAGAAAATTATAGGAAAAATAGAAACAAACTTAACCAGTCAATAAGGAAGGCAAAGAGAGAGGCAGAAATTAATTTAGCAAGGAATAGTAATAAGAACCTGAAGAAGTTTTAGCTTTTATAAATTTAAAAGTAAGAATAGGACAATTGGTCCAATTGAAATTGATGAAAATTTAGTGAGTTCAGATAAGGAGTTGGTCAACATTTTCAATGCTTATTTGCTTCAGTGTTTACTGAGGAAAGATTAGATAATAGTTTGGAGACTAATAGTTCTTGTATGCATGTAACAAATAGACTTACAAAATTTGAATTTGACGTAAAAGATATTAAACGTTTATTAGACCATATTGATCCAGGTAAAGCTGCAGGGCCTGATGGGATATATGGTAGAATTCTGAAAGAGGGTAGTACCAGCATTGCAAAGGCACTGAATTTGATTTTTAAGCGATCTATAACATTTGGTGAGGTACCAGATGACTGGAAAACAGCATATGTTGTGCCTATTTATAAGAAAGGTAGTAAGGAAGATTTGGGAAATTATAGGCCAGTTAGCTTAACATCTCTGGTTGTAAAGGTTCTGGAAAAGTTACTGAAAGGTCATATAGAGAAATATTTAGAGATAACAAGGTATTGTATGACTCCCAGCATGGTTTTTCAAAAAAGGTAGGTCATGTCAGACAAACTATTTAGTATTTATGTAATTACTGACTGCATTGACCGAGGAGATCCAGTTGATATTGTATATTTAGACTTAAGTAAAGCTTTTGATAAGGTTCCCCACATAAGGCTGATGAAAAAGTTATTGCAATGTGGTATAGGTGGAGTGGTACATGGTTAGATTAAAGAGTGGTTGCGAAATAGAAAACAGTGTGTACAACTAAATGGGAATAAATCATCATGGGAAATAGTGAAGAGTGGTGTCCCACAGGGTTCAGTGCTGGGGCCACTATTTGTTCCTCATATATATAAATGGTTTAGACCAGGGACTTAAATGCAAGGTTTCTAAGTTTGCAGATGATACTAAAGTGGCCACCTCAGTTAGGAATAGTGAAGGATGCATAAAGTTTCAAAATGATCTTGATAAACTTCTTGGGTGGGCAGATAAGTGGCAAATGAATTTTAATAGTAAAAAGTGTAAGGTTCTTCACCTAGGTTACTCAAATAAAAGTTTTAACTACGATATGAATGGGGATTGGCTTGAGTCTGTGGACCAAGAAAAAGATTTAGGTGTGATTATAAGCAGTAATTTGAAAGTAGCTAATCAGTGTTTGGAAGCTAGAAATAAAGCTAATAAGATGCTGGGCATAATAAATCGCAATGTTGTTTACAAGGCAAGGAAAATAAGTAAACTGTATAATAGCTATGTTAGGCCAGTAATAGAGTAACTTATTGCACAAGTTTGGGCCTGTTAAAGAAAAGACTTAGATTATGCTAGGCGAGAAGGAGTGCTTTGAGCAGCAGGTGATTTCTGGGTTTGAGGGTAGAGCTATGGGAGAGGCTGAAGGGGTTAGGAATGTTTTCTGTAGAAAGGCGATTTCTCAGAGGGGACATGATACAAGTCTACAAAATATTTACATCTATTGATAATACAGAGACCAATAAATTTTTCATAGTAGAACATGGACAGGTGACCAGGGGGCATAATAAGAAAATTAAGAAGAAAGCATGCCATCTTGATATAAGAAAGCATGCATTCAGTAATAGGGTTGTTAAATTTTGGAATAGTCTGCCAGAGGAGGTTGTTGAGTGTGACTCGATTGCAACATTTAAGAAAGGGTTAGATTCGTTTATGGATGGGTTGGGAATCATATAATATATTGACGAAGCCAAATTGGCGGGTTTTTAGTTGTGATATAGTTATAGTTAGATGGCATGTGTGACCATAACTTAGTTATTAATGCATGTGGATGGTTTGGGTATCATATTTATATATCATTAGTTTTGACTAAGCCAAATTGGTGGATTTGTAGTTACAACAAATTGACAAGCCCTAGGGTGCTTTGTGGATTTGCATGAACATGTTTGGGTAGTGGGTTGACTGGGACAGTCTCGATAGGCCCATGTGGCTTTTTACTGTCTCTATATTCTTTATGTCTTTATGTCTCTCTCTCTCTCTCTCTCTCTCTCTCTCTCTCTCTCTCTCTCTCTCTCTCTCTCTCTCTCTCTCTCTCTCTCTCTCTCTCTCTCTCTCTCTCTCTATATATATATATATATATATATATATATATATATATATATATATATATATATATATATATATATATATATATATATATATATATATATATATATATATATATATATAGAGAGAGAGAGAGAGAGAGAGAGAGAGAGAGAGAGATACAACAAATTTATATTTGATCTACACGTGAAACCGTTATATAGATCAACAAGGAAAACCACCTCATTCACCATTCAAGAGATGAAAGTATTTTTAAATGCGGCTTTTTCCTTGAAGACGAATTTGTGGTAGAGGAGGGAGTAGGGACCAATGAGAGAGTTTCTCGTTCCCCGTTATCTTACTTAACACCGTTAGATTTGTATCTCCAAATCTAAATTTTAGTTTAACAAAGCCACCAAACCGTGAAACATCGCGGAATTAAAACAGAGCAGTTAAAAAGCTACTATCCCAAGCTACCTCCTGTGATAATTAATATATATATATATATATATATATATATATATATATATATATATATATATATATATATATATATATATATATATATATATATATATATATATATATATATATATATATATATATATATAGCTATATATATATATAACAAAATATATATATAATATATATATATATATAAATATATATATATATATAATATATATATATATATAAAGAAAATATTAATATTCGATATTTTATCGACCTTGTTCTATTTTACAGCTTTTATTATTATAAATTATAGGAAAATTAAAGTTGCAAACGTACTTAAATTAAAAGTCTAAAAACTACATCAGAGAGAGAGAGAGAGAGAGAGAGAGAGAGAGAGAGAGAGAGAAATAAATAATGAAAAGGAAACGTTGATATAAAGAAAGACCTTTTCTAAAAGTTTAAATAATGATGTAACTTTTTTTTTTTTTTGAGAAAGTGTAGGGAGAAAACGATTAAAATAAAACTTTGTTCTGCAACTCTTTCATATTTATATTTACAAAAAGGTAATTAGCAGCTTTAGATAAAGGATATATATATATATATATATATATATATATATATGCTATATATATATATATATATATATATATTTATTTATTTATATACTTGATAAACTATATATATATATATATATATATATATATTATATATATATATATATATATATGTATATATATATATATATATATATATATATATAATAACTTAACCTTATATATAGCAATAACCAATAACAACATAACAACTCATATATATATATATATATATATATATATATATATATATATATTAATTTATGAATTTATTAAACATTTGTATTGAAATATTGAATATCCCAGTTAAATCTTATCTGATTTTTTTGAAGAGTGAATATAATTTTATTGAAATGGAAAGTGATACATCTTATTAACTTTAACCGTTTTTTTTAATTAATTAAGTAAACTATAGTTTTAATTTTTTTTTAAAGTCTGACAGCAAAAGTATATGTTTGTGTGTGTGTGTTTGTAATTACTCGTATCATGTAAGCAAACCGTTTAATGTTTATGTATGAAATTTAAAGTGATTTAAATGTTTATTTTATTTTTTGGAATTTTAAAGGGGTTTATTTATTTATTTTAATTTGAAGTATACATGCTTATCATTTTTATTCATTTCTTCAAAGCATGTTTTTCCCCTCTTGATTGAAGATCATTGTGGTACATTGCCTAAGGATTGGGTGGAGTTGAGGCTTCTTCTTCTTCTTCTTCTTCTTTTTTCTTTCTCTTTTTTCTTTCTCTTTTTCTTTCTCTTTTTTCTTTCTTTTTTTCTTTCTTTTTTCTTTTCTTTTTTTCTTTCCTTTTCTTTTTTCTTTTCTTTTTTTTTTTTTTTTTTTTTCTATATTAATACAAAAAAAAAAAAAAAGTCCGAAACCTCCTTAGAAAAAGCAAAGGATATTTGTTGAACGTTTCCTTTTCTTTCTTGCTTTCTTTCATTCATTCATTTTCCTATTTTAAGTGCTAAAGTTCATAACATTAATTTAAACCTTCTTGAAACCCCCTTTTGAAGATATGGCGAACCGTAGGTGAAAAACCGTTCGGCGAAGCTTTATTTATATACACACAAAATATTATATATTTGACATTTTTAGCATATATATATATATATATATAT
>JABUQX010098368.1:27500-35000 GCA_015478945.1 Trachelipus rathkii
TTCGTTGTGTTCTTAAAGGTATATCACTCAGGAGGTTAACAAGGACGGTCTGCAGGAAATGGAGGTAACACTGTCCTTTCAAATTTCCCTCTAAGAACTAAAGCCCGATAATCCTACTATTGAGTATACCACACCAAACTGAGTATGAGACCTGGTGATGGCTAGTGAATGTTATATGGGGGTTTGTTTCCGCCCAATGTCTGAAGTTCCACCTGTTATACATACCGTTATTGGTAAAGCGAGATTCATCGGTCCATAAGATATTTTTCAATAAGTCCGGTACATCCATTAGAAGGCAAGCAATGACAGCTAGGAATCCCAGCCGCGCTTTTTTGGTCTCCACGATGCAAACCATGTACAATGTATGGCCTATATGGATACATGTTGTATGCAACACGAATCCGTCGTATGGTTTCCTTCGATATTCCCAAGACCGAACTAGCCTGCCGTAATGAGGACGTTGGATTTTAATGGGTGTATAGCAGAACGTCCAGTTCGATGACGAATGTACGAACACGACCCCCCTCCCGTATGTGATGAGGGGGTTGAACTATCGACCCTGTACCTTGAAACCGTCTGTAAACTCTATGGAATGCCATGTGGCTCGGTGGTCGTCGATGTGGATAACGTTGTCCATATTCTGCAGCAGCTTTGCGAGCATTCCTGTTTTGCGTAATGTACACCTCCAACATGTCACGCTTTTCGTCCTGCGTATACTGGTCACGTGGCATGTTCCAAATGTATGGCTCTGACTAAACAAACCACTCTGAAGTTATACGTTTCACTACACTTTATTTCGCATAATTCATAGGTTATGACATAACCTCCATATGATTGCTGTTAGTTGGTTGTACACATTCACATGGCCGTATTTATTAGGCTACATAGTACATATCAATGTAATCTAAAAGGGTATGCATTAGGTATTTTAATTTAATTCCTTTGTTAGCTGTATCGATATTTTTAAATACTATTGGATATGCCTATTGTATTTAACCTAATTATTTTATATTGACACGTTTCGGCTTTTGTACGCACATGATGTCTACGGATGACGTCTAGTTGTTTATGGGTACATTGCGTGGAAACGAACAACCGTATCAAATAATGTCGAGAGGAAGACCCCACCTCATTATTTATGTGCATTTGACAGAAGCCGTAAAAAATATATCATCCCATTCGACATTCGCATGTTTGTGCGCGGTTTTCGTATTGCGCGTGCGCAGACACCAACGTAACATATCCCATCCTCCTTAATGAATTAAATAATTGAACTTATATTCCTACACATTTTCATACTTAAACATCCCGTACGGTGAATGGATTTCCAGCTTCAAGTTGCGGATCCGTGTGTGTTCTGTTGATACGAGAGAGGATTCCAGGAATGCTGGGATATGTAACAACGTCAGCACTCACTCCAGGTCATCAATGTTACGTTCAGGGACGTAACTGAAGTTTCAGAAGGCTGTAGTAACAAAACTCGTTTTCGGTTGTCAAAATCTATATTGAAACAATAAACATAATTAATATATTGTAAACATTAACAATAATAATAATAATAATAATAATAATAATAATAATAATAATAATAATAATAATAATAATAATGATTACAGTATGAAATAAAAGTTACGCATAAAATAGTGCGTTCTCTATTTATGATTAAGATCTCTATTTAGGGTAGACAATTATATTTAATTAATAAAAATTTGCGCATAGCTTCGCTGTATACGTGAATAAAATATTAAAAAGTAATTTAAAATCTAAATAATGTAAGGCACAATAAAGGTAAATTTTCACTAAATGTTTTTCACTAAATATTATAACAAAAAATATTTTCGATACGGAATAGCACAAAAATTAGGCCTTAGAAAATAAGGCGAAATTACACACCTTGTACTATTCGATACACTGAAGATTGATGGAGCATTAAACATTTGTAATAAAATCACTGATGCTCACAAATAAGTGTTCATAAGATTTGGCGAATTGTTTGTAATGAAAACAGGTTATTTGGGACAAAATAAAGGAGCGGTTCCAGAAAGCTTGTTCAAGGCGATAAGATGGCGGGATCGATTGACCAATAGCAAACAAGGATGTGGTCACGTGAGAAGTAGGACGATAATACTAAAAAGGAAGAAAGAGAAGGTAATATAGCTCCCCTACGAACAGAGGAGCGTCGTGAGTGATTAAGGTGAAAAGCGAACCACTGGACGTAATGCTCGTCCATAACGCGATGTGGAACGAGGTGGACAAGACGGTAAGGTTGCAGTCGGAATGGGTTCCGGATTCGGAGGAGGAATCGGTGTTGGATTCGGAGGAGGAAACGGTGTTGGAACAGGAGACAGAGGTGTCTGCATCGGAACAGGAGGCGGAGATGTCGTAGCGCGGGGCGCTGAAGTAGCTGGCGAAGTAGCGACAATAGCTGAGGGAGTTGGCAAAGGGTCAGGTTCGGTTGGAGAACAAGTTGATGTAAAAGGCAGAATGGGCATAAAGTCGATATTATCTTGCGAAGTAGAGGTAGATGGTGCGGGTGCCGAAGGTGGAGGAGGAGTGGTGGAAGAAGCGGGATCATGTTCGAAATAAGCCGGTTTGATCCTATCCACTGATATGTTTTCGCTTTTGCTCCCCTTCTGTAAGGTGAAAAACTTTCGATAGCGTTTTAATACGAGGAAAGGTCCGTCATAGCGGGCTTGCAAAGGGCTACGGTGTGAATCATGCCGAATTAATACATGAGAGCAAGTCTCCAAATCCGCAGGCATGTAGGTTGGACGGGGAGGGTGACGTGGTAAAGATGGTTTCCATGCTTCGGTACACTGACGAAGGCGTGACAGGAAGGTGTGCTGGTTCGTAGTTTTTGGAGAGGGAAGTATAAACTCACCAGGTATTCGGATGGTGGTGCCATAGACGAGCTCAGCAGTTGAGCATTTGAGGTCTTCTTTGTACGAAGTTCTGATACCGAGTAGGACAAGAGGGAGAGTTTCGGACCAATTGTCCGGTGTTCCATGGGCCATAAGAGAAGCCTTTAGCTGCCGGTGGAACCGCCCTGAGCTTGCGGATGATAGCTGCAAGAGCGAAGGCGCTTAGAGCCGATTAAAGTCATAAGGTCCTTCCAGAGGTGAGACTCAAACTGCCTACCCTGGTCTGTGGACACAGTCGACGGAGTGCCAAACCTGGCTATCCAGTTGTACAGAAATGCCTGAGCAATTGTCTCGCTGGAAGTATCACGCAAGGGAATGGCTTCTACCCATCGAGTGTACCGGTCAATGCAAGTGAGAATGTGGGTGAAACCATTTGAGGATGGTAAAGGGCCGACTAAATCAACGTGTACCTGGTCAAAACGTTCACCAGGGGGAAGAAATTGCTGAAGAGGTGCGACAGTGTGCCTGTGCACTTTAGATTTTTGACAGTTGAGACACTGCGTTGTCCACTGTTTAACATCCTTTAGTAAGGACGGCCAGACGAAATGCTTACCTATTTTAACTTGACTACCTTTTACCCCTGGGTGCGACACGTCGTGAATGGTGTGAAACACCTTTCTGCGCATGGGGGTTGGTACTACTGGACGAGGATGTGCGGAAGAGACGTCGCATAACAAAGGTGGAAAACCAAAAATTTCTACAGTTTGAATGTCGTAAGAAGAGGCGGGAGGGAAAATAATCTCTTCGAGTTGCTGCAAGCGAGCCATTTCGACGAAATCAATGTCTGGTAAAGGAGATATAGCGTTAATTCGGGATAGAGCATCGGCAGGAATGTTGTCTTTTCCTTTTATATGGCGGATATCAGTTGTGAATTGGGCAATGAATTCAAGGTGACGGGCTTCACGAGGGGACTGTTTCACTGTGGAAGCTGTAATGGCATGCGTGATGGGTAAATGATCAGTTACAACATGGAATTCCCGACCTTCTATGAAGTAACGGAAGTGCTTAATTGCTAAATAAATTGCGAGAAGTTCCCTTCCAAACGCGCTATACCTTGTTTCAGGCGGCTGGAACTTTTTAGAAAAGAAAGCTAATGGACGCCATTCGTTATCAATGAACTGTTGTAGGACGGCACCTGCCGCGAAATCTGAAGCGTCTGTGTTGATTCTAGTCGGGGCTGTGTCGGATGGAAATATAAGTAACACGGAAGAGGCAAGGGCTTCCTTGATGGCGGTGAAGGCATTAGTTGCTTCGTCGTTCCAATCTACAGTGACAGAAGCAGCAGAACCTTTACGTGGATGCTTAAGAAGTGCGTGAAGCGGGAGGAGAATTTTAGCGGCGGACGGTATAAAACGATGGTAGAAGTTTACCATCCCTAAAAAACGACGGAGTTGACGCTGTTTAACGGGTTTCGGAAACTCACGAATGGCTGCCACACGATCCTCAAGGGGACGTATACCATCGGCAGAGATCGTATGTCCGAGAAAAGTTAGGGATGAAACTCCGAATTCACATTTGGAAGAATTGACACATAGACCAAATTCACTAAGTCTGGTAAAAACTTGCCTGAGATGTGAAGTATGTTCTTCCTGAGAGGCACTGGCAATCAATAAGTCGTCTATGTAGGCGAATACGAAGGGTAAACCACGTAATACTGAGTCTAGAAGACGTTGAAATGATTGACTAGCATTTCGTAAACCGAATGGCGTTCGAAGAAATTCGTAAAGGCCGAAAGGAGTGATAATGGCAGTCTTATGAATGTCGTCCGGATTGACGGGAATTTGAAAAAAGGCGCTGATTAAGTCAATTTTTGAGAAGATAGTACAACCAGAGAGGTGGGATGTGAAATCCTGTAGATGAGGGACATTATAGCGGTCCGGGCGGGTGATCGCATTCAGGCAGCGATAATCGCCAGTCGGGCGATAATCCCCATTTGGTTTGAGAACCATATGTAATGGAGAGGCGTAATCGGACTTTGAGGGGCGGATGATGCCCTTCTCTAAGAGAGATTCAAATTCTAGCTTTGCCGCTTTGAGTTTATCTGGTGCAAGACGTCGTGCATGAGAAAATGGAGGTCTGCCAGAAGTTTCAATGTGATGAACAACATTATGTTTCACAGGAGGGAACTTGGAGACTGGAGAAAGAAGTTCAGGGAAATCGGTATTAATATGATTTCAAAAAATATATTATAGGATGGAGAAAGAATGTATGCCCACCTGATGGAAGCAGACGCCACGAATACAAGCAGATGAGGAAATGAGTCCCAAAGATCATAATGGGTTGTGGTTCATGTCACAAGAAGGTTGAAGTTGACACGGAAGTCTGGCACCTAATAATTGGTAATGTTGACGTCGGCTATCGTGAAGTCCCATATAAAATCACGACGGAACGAGAGCGCGTTAAATGGAGTCGTTTGGTACCATAAGTGTTAATGGTTGTGCCATTGGCGGCGCGTAAAGAGCCTGATGGTTCTGGAGCTTGTTTTTTTTCGAGGATGGAACGTGGTACGGCTGAAATTGAGCTACCGGAATCTACGAGATAAGATAATTTGGTGGAGGGATCGTAAACGCAAAGTAAGTTAGACGCTTTTGAAACCACCCCAAGCGAATTTATGGAGCGGTGTTTGAGTTTAAATTCCCGAATGTACAAGGCTTAAGACATGACCGAGTTTGATCTCCAAAACGTTGATGGTTCCTACAAATACCCTGTTGGTTATGTGATGGAAACTGAACTAAAGCCTGAGAATCAACAGGAGAAGAGGCGAACTGACGCGAAGGAGTAGGTGAGCGACGATAGGAACGTCGTTGCATAGTAGGAGAGCGAGAATTATGACCATAATTGTAAGCAGAATAAGTATTTGATGCATTGGGAGGGGGCTGGGGGTATGAAGGAGGTAGTGAATAAGGATGAGGAGAGGACTGAGGATACTGTTGTTGAGGATAAGGATATTGTTGTTGAGGATAAGGATATTGTTGTTGAGGATAAGGAGAGGGAGGGGGAGGAGGAGGGGAAGGAGGAGGATGGGAGGAAGGAGCAGTGTAACGCGTTTCTAAAGCTCGTAATCTGGTGGTTAAATCCATGATGGTGTTCTGCAACACCTGTAGTTGTGATAAAATATAAGCATTTTCAGTGGGCGGCGGTGGGTGCCTAATGGCATTGACTGACTCATTTACATGCGATAGCGACGCTGGTGGTAAGTTAGTATTGTCGGTGGAGACTGTGATGTGCGAGACTTGTGACGGTATGTCTGCTGTCGCAAGAGGTTTCGCTTTACAAACTCTATCTGCATAAGTAGCGAGTTCTTGCAGCGAACAATTAGGATCGACGGTAGCTAAGCGCAATTGCATCTCTGCAGGGAGTTTCTGTAGGAAGAGATGGCGCACAATGTGTGTACAATTACCTACAGGAGGGCCGTCGAGAAGATTTAACATATCAGATAATAGAACTGATGGCAAACGATCTCCAAGAGAGCCACCAGTCAAAAGTTTTTTTACTTTTTCAGCGTCGGTTTCTCCCAGCCGGTTTAAAAGTTCGGTTTTAAGTTGGGTGTAGGGCTGGTTGTGGGAATGTAAGGAGGGTAAAACATCCTTTAGGCGCTGTAAAACAGGGACAGGCAAAATGTTTAAAAGAGCTCTGAATCGTGCAAGTTCATTGGTGGATTCCAGCTGGAGCTCGAGTAATGTAAAGGTCAAATCGAGATCGTTGTTGACAAATTTTCCCGTGTAAGCGTTAGGGGTTTCCCTATCTGAAGCAGGCTGTTGTGATATTACGTTCATATTTTCAGTATTTGCAGCGTCAGGAGGGGACATAGTTGATAAATATTTATATAATACGATTGAAAAAAAAAAATTTTCGAAAACAATATTACGAGAAAAAAATATGCTTAAGATGCGATTTGCATACGCTAAATATGATAAAAATAGGGGTCAGAGACCAAAAAATAGACTAAATACTACAACAAGGTATACAATGGATGAGGAAAATATATAGTAAGCCGCTTTTACGGGCTAAAATAATGTAAAAAAAATTATTTGAAAATGATAAATTGGGCCAGAATTCACCCAGATATTATGTAAAATTTGTATCGTAATATAATATTAAATATTTATAATTATATAATAAATGGATTTCCAGCGTCAGGTTGCGGATCCGTGTGTGTTCTGTTGATACGAGAGAGGATTCCAGGAATGCTGGGATATGTAACAACGTCAGCACTCACTCCAGGTCATCAACGAAAGGTCACCAATGTTACGTTCAGGGACGTAACTGAAGTTTCAGAAGGCTGTAGTAACAAAACTCGTTTTCGGTTGTCAAAATCTATATTGAAACAATAAACATAATTAATATATTATAAACAATTAACAATAATAATAATAATAATAATAATAATAATAATAATAATAATAATAATAATAATAATAATGAGATTACAGTATGAAATATAAAAGTTACGCATAAAATAGTGCGTTCTCTATTTATGATTAAGATCTCTATTTAGGGTAGACAATTATATTTAATTAATAAAAATTTTGCGCATAGCTTCGCTGTATACGTGAATAAAATATTAAAAAGTAATTTA
>JABUQX010098368.1:47500-54872 GCA_015478945.1 Trachelipus rathkii
GGAATGTCGTGGAGTGCGTGCAATTTTCGGCATGGGTCGGAGTCCGTGCTGCGGAGTCGACGATGAGGGCGCAAATGCTATCGCAGGTCGGAGTCCGGAGTCCGGCAAGAAATTCCCTGTGTAAGAGAGTCGGAGTCGGAAGTCGCGGAAAATTTATAAGATTATTAATTATTATTGATTATATTATTATAATTAATTATTATTATATTTTATTAATTATTATTATTATTATTTTATTTTATTATTATTGAAACTGAAAATATTAAACTGTTAATTTTAAAAAAAAAAAATTATAATGAAGAATAAAAAAATAATTTTGCATTATAATTATTTTATAGCATTGTTTCGCCGAAACTGATATATATTTTGTTTGTCATGTATTGCGCTGCGCCTGCATCTTTCCTGTCTTTAACTATATAGATGTAGGCGGCTGGTGATTTTTGACGTATCCGGCGGATGCGATAGTAAAAAAGATCACTATCCGCGCATTGCGTTATAGTAAAAATCTCCACTATGCGCGGATTGAGGAATGAGGAATTTTAGAGTCTTAGCCATAAGTACTTCATATAAATATATATATATATAATAATATTATATTATATATATTATATTATATTATATATTATATATATATATATATATATTATATATATATATATATATATATATTATATATATATATATATATATATATTATAATTTAGGGATATATATACTATATTTATATATATATATATAAAGAGGTTGGAAGTTTCGTAGCTGTCAGGACAAGGGAAGATTTTTTTCGCATGGTTATAGGGCGAGAGAAGCTAGGCAACCTGGTCCTTTCCTTTTGTTTGTATTACTCTACTCTTGGACCAGTGTTAGAATATTATGCGCCTAGAAGCATGATCCTCTTGGAGAGCTCTAGGAAGGCGAGTTTTGAAGCCTAATGAAAGAAGATGCTAGTTTCTACCTGAAAGATCGGAAACCCTACCTGCTGAGAGGTATTAACGTCAGAAAGAATGGCATCGGAAACAATTGCCGAAAAGAAATGGTTTTCTAAAAAATAAATGCTCGTATAGGGTTAGGAGTTTTCCGATCAAAAGATGTTAAGACGCCAGCTGAACAGGCAAAGTCCTTCCTGGGAGTTGTTTTATATATATATATATTATATATATATATATATATATATATATATATTATATATATATATATATAATATATATATATATATATATATATATTTAAAATATATATATATATTATATATATATATATATATATATATATATATATATATATATATATATATATATAGTACCAGTGTTACCAATTGGCGAGATATGGAAACCGCAACTCTTTGGCACCCGCATTGCAATCTCTTTCCCACAGTCCTCAACAAAATTTTGAAAAAAAAGGTTATATTTGAAATAATACTTTTGAAATTATTATAATTCTCAAATTTATTTAAAAAAAAAACAAAAGCTTTCTGGCCTTTGCAAGGACCGGGAGAGTTTTGCTTCCCTTTTTCTTTCGTAAATGATGAAGAAAGAGATTCTGCATCGCGTCGCTGAAAAGAATGCCTCGCCAGATACACTTTATTGAAGGGCATGCTAAGTATTCCCTGCCGAGTTCTTCAAGATGTGAAAAACTTTTAACAATTATACACGGCCATCCAAACAAACGAAATGGGATTCTTTATGCCGATTCCAAGAGTTTTTCGCTTTTGATTATCTTTTCGAATCATGGACAGAGTGGTCCCTTTGACACCACTCTCTGAACAAGAACCTCTTTCATGCGCTGCTAGAAGCCAAAAGAACGTTCATAGATTCTGCAATGTATCACCAAGCGGTAGTAAAAATGTGGCCTGATTCTGCAATCCTACGGCCCGAATTGGCTGGGGAAATTTCTGGCTTTAGCAGCATTTTCATCACAGCTAGGCCCATACTAAAATTAAATTTTAAACCCTTTGTGAAAACAAAAGTGGTTCAAAATGAAAAATTTGGGGGTTTTTTTTTTTTTTGTATCTAGGATCCAGAAAAAATTTACTATTGCAGAAGAATGCGTAATCGTTTTTGGCAGATTTTTGAAAAGTTTATCTATCTCCAGCAATTAGTGTTTCTGTCACCGTTTGAAAGTTCCTTACTTTTAATAGCAACATTTAGCACAGCTTTCATCGTTGCAATCTAGAAGAAATCTCGGTCCCCTGCCAAAACAAGAATTTCTGAGATAATAGTCTTAGTTACCTTTTCAAACGGTTTAAGAAGAGTAAAACAATTACCTAAAATCGTATTATCCTAATTATCAATCAACCTGTTCAATCCTTTCACCCTTTGTGTTTTGTTCGAAGCAATAAGAGGAGACAGCTTTTATTTATTTTCTCCCATGTAATGTAACAACTACTATCAACGAGTCCTGAACCATCTTTTGGCCGTTATCAGAAAAGTTTTGAGGAACATTTTAGTCTCATAATTACACTAATGAATACTGATTCTACTAAATGAGAAACTCATGCGGAATGGGATACTGTTCTACTAAATGGGACATTCTTTACTGTTATTAGCCGTATAGCATTTGGAGAATTTAGATATTGAGAAAGTGGTATTTTTTTTTTTATTCTTCAAAGCAAGCGAAAAAAAATTAGTTGAAACAAAAAAAATGTTTATTGTAAACTTTGTAAAGGCACTAAGGCTGAGTCAGAGTCCGAAATTTTAAACCAGTGACTGGCTTGGAGTCGGAGTCCGGAGAGTCGGAGTCGAAAAATCTTTGTTTAAGAGGTGGAGTCGGAGTCGGAGTCGAAATTTTTGTTTAAGTGGATGCGGAGTCGGAGTCGGAGTCGAAAATCAAAATTTGAATTTAAGGAGTCGGATTTCAAGTCTATTAAACGGAACATTATTTTACGTATTGGGACCACTAAAATAGATATTGTTTTACTTATATATAATATATATATATATATATATTATATTATATATAATATATTATATATAATATAGTATATTATATTATATTATATATATAAATATATATATTATATATATATATATTATATATATATAGTATATATATATTTTTATACGACCCCATAACCAATTACGAACAGTTAAGCATAACTCAAAAACACCAAAATTATATCTTGTTACATCTAAAAGGAAGAAAATGATTAGTTCTCATGTAAAAAAACAAAAATAAATGAATGAGTTTGCTTGTTTTATTCAAGATTTAAAATTAAATGAATAAGTATTAGTATTTTCAAAGTTAGTTTTTTTTTTTTTTTTTTTTAAGTATTAGAATTTAAAGTTTTTAAATTTTTGGTTCTGAAATTTGGTAAATTAATTATCAGAAAATGTGTTTATTAATTTTTTTTTTTTTTTTAATAAAAACGAGTGTTTTATGATTAGATTCTAGAAAAAAAACGTGGAATCCAAAAATTAATGCGCGAATTTCAATAGATAGTGTAACTGTCTAAAAAAATTTAGCAATGTTTTAAGATGAGCGGAGCAGTCACGTTTTTATTATAATGAATTGAAAAATAGCCATTATTATTCAAATAATACAACGGGGATTCTTACACTTTGACTTTTTGTTTATAATTTAAATTAACGCATCCGATGCGAACCATGTAATATCTTCTCTTTAATAATAATATATATATTATTGTATATTAATATAAGTATATTATAATATATTATATAAATATTTAATTTTTAAAAATATATAAGTATATATAAATATTATATATAATATATTTATTATATGGCAATTTTCCCTAAAAATAAGAAGAAGTTTATCAATTCTTCCATGAAACTTGAAAGACAAATTTTTTTAAATCGTTTCTAAACATAGTTTTGTTAACGAAACGGGCTAAGCGCGAGCAGCCCGAGTATAGGAGTCCCCTCCTGATATATATATATATATATATATATTTATATATATAATATATATATATATATATATATATATAATATATATATATATATAATATATATATATATAATAAATATATAATATATATATTATAATATATATATAATTACTCCCGGCCAGGTTTGGACTTACAAAAGAAGTTTGCACTTTACATCCTGTCAGTGGCATCATTCGAGACTGTTAAAATTTTAAGAAACTTTTAGTAGTTACGGTGTTCTTGTTTGGTATTGTGTTTTGCAAGAATTTTTTTTCTTGAGTGAGTTATTGGTGTAAGCAGTTGCTTTTATGCCGTTTTTTCAATTACCCCGTTTGTTTTTCCGGTTGACTGGCGGCTTTCTACAAGATGATGTTAAACCATAGATATTTTTATTGCTCTCTCTCTCTTCTCTCTCCTCTCTCTCTCTCCCAGCTCTCAGCAGGTGCACCGAGAGGCAGGTCTCTCTCGTCGTACTCCCTCTCTCGTCTCGCCTCCTATCTCTCCTCTCTCTTGCTCTCTCATCTCAGTTCTCACTGCTCTCTATACTCATGCGAGGGTTCCCTCTCTCACTCCATCTCTCTCCTCCTCGTCTCTTTCTCTCTCTCTCTCTCTCTCTCTCTCTTAGGATAATAAAAAATAAGAATTTGTCGGAATCATCTTTGATTTTAAACTACACATGCGAGCCGTAAGGTTTTTGGTTGGAGCTGGAGTCTGGTATTTAACATAATAATAACAGGTGAACCGGCAAAAAAAAAAAAAAAAAAGTTACCATCTCTGCAGCCCTGTTTATACAACCAACTCTGGTTACTCTATTCGCTCTCTTCCTCCTTACTGAATTGTCCATTTGTATTCTGGCTTTTTTTCTCTGTTTTTAAAATACTGCTTCTGCTCTTGAAGCATCGTTACCACCTTATTTTCCAAAATATATTTACCTCGCTTATAATTTCAGTTTAAATAAATAACTATTATTATTATTATTATTATTATTATTATTATTATTATTATTATTATTATTATTATTATTATTATATTATTATTATTTTTGTTACTTCCACCACTTTCTTCTTGCCGACTGATCGTAGTTTTGTGTATGTCCCAGTGGGAGTGGGGTGTTGATTTTGGGAGGGGAAGGAATGATGAGATCATCACACACACATCACCTTCCTTTTGTTGAGAGATACGTAGGAATTGCATCAATTTAAAACACACATGAATCGTATGATTCATCTATGTAAATTTCCAGTAAGTCTCTGACTGACTGACTTGTGAAATTTTTTGTTTTTAAAAATCTCTAAGAATTATTGAGCGCGTGCGTGTCTTCGAATTTTGATTCTTTCTCTCTCTCTCTCTCTCTCTCTCTCTCTTCTCTCCTAGCCATCCAGTCTCCCGGCATCGTGTTCTTCTCGGCTCATCCGTCTCTCCATCCTCTCCCTCTCGTCTCTCTCTCTCTCTCTCATAATATGGAATCTGTAAATTTGAATAAAATTACGTCCTCTTCCTCCATATGTTACTTACCTTTACTGGCCGCATGGTAAAATTTTTATTTGTTAAAAGGGTTTGCTGCATATTCTTAATTTTAAATGGGCTCCACAGCCTAAATTATTTTAACTTATGATTTTCTTATCTTAATGAATTCTTCTTTAATTCTTATAAATTTTTTTGTAATAAATGTTATGAAGTCCTAGGATATATATATATATATTATATTAATATATATATATATTATATATGATATATAATATATATATATATATATATAATATATAATAGTTATAATATATATAATATATATATATATATAATATATATATATATATATATATATACTATAATAGTATATATATATATATATTATTTTAATTATTATTATTATTATTATTAATTTAATTATTTTATTATTATTATTATTATTATTATTATTATTATTTTGCGATTAGTTGGCATAAGGATAGGAAGGTAAATTTATTTTAAGATTTTAATTGCTCCCAGGGCTTCAGTATATTTTAAAAAAAACATAAATACTACACTCGAAATCCCATGATGTTTGATACAAGGAATTTTCAACTCTTTACTGATGAGTCCAGACTCCCCTTTTCTGATCGCAGGAGTGTCAACTGTAAGAAAAAAGTAGATTATCAAGGATACTTCCAGACTCACTTTTTTATGTCTGTTTGGCGCCATTGTGCTCTTCAATTTGTCTGGGAAGGCCTTGCTATTGTTGCTCACAACTTACAAAAGAAATTGGGACTCCACCTCATCAATAGTCATTCTGTTGAGGTTGAGAACCTGAAATACCATTTGAGCACTTGAACATTATTAGATCAACTTGCCTGCTAGTAGATACAAACTCCTTAATAAAAAAGATAAGCCTTTACGAGTACAAGCTCCATGACGTGTTGCATGGAGCCGAAGTACTGTACAACAAGTGAGCAGTTATAGTAGATGAGTCATGACACATAAACCATTCAAAAGTGGGTCTTTTATTTAGGTTAGAATAAGGCTCGTTTTTCGATGTTTCTGGTGTGTGGGTTGTATTCATGAATACTTTTAGTTTGTTCTAGAAGTGCACAGGTGCGATTTTACGACTGCTCTTTAATTACGCTTTCATTTTCATTATTTGTATTTATTAATTTGCAAGATATATATATATATATATAATATATAGTAATTATTATATGATATATATATATAATATATTATATATATATATATATAATATATATATATATATATATATATATATATATATATATTATATATATATATATATAATAGGGTAATAAAAGGATAAAAAATGTCGTTATCATTAATTTTTAATTTTATACATTTATTTCTGATGCAGTTTGTAATAAAATATTTCATTTTAAAACGCTTTTAAAACAAGTTTTTATTTAAATAATTAATAACAGTGTACTACTACAACTATTATTAATATTGTTATTATTATTATTTAGTTTTTATTATTATTAATTTAATAATAATAATAATAATAATATAATAACCATTGAAATAATAATAATAATATAATAATATAATAATAATAATAATAATTAAGTAGGCCTATATGTTTAATATTTGAATGATCTGTCCTTTTTAAAAGGCAAGTGCAAATATAGGTTTTCTTTTTGAAGTAAGCCTAATAAATAAATGATCTATTGTTTGTTTATTGTTTGAAAGTTAGTTGTAATAATGATGAATTTGGAATTTTTAAGAAGACGTCAGTAAACCACTTCTTTATGTATGTTTGTCTTAACAAATATATATATATATATATATATATATACACACTATCTTTTATATGTATATATATATAATATATATATAATATATATATATTATATTATATATATATTATAATAATATATATATATATAGTAGCTATATATATATATATATATATATATTATATATATATTAATATATACTATATATATATATATAATTTATATATTAATATATATATATATATATATATTTATATATATT
>JABUQX010098369.1:0-5000 GCA_015478945.1 Trachelipus rathkii
GAAAGAAAATGGGCTGCTCTAAATTGACAGTAATCAGCGATAACAAATGTCGAACCCCAGTTAAAAAATGGCTACAAAACTTTTTTAGTTTTTACAACTTTTGCTACCATTTCAAATGTATTACATTTTTTAAATTTTTTTATTTGGTAGTTACTACATATTGATGGAGGAACTTGGGCAAACTAATAATTTTTTTTGAAAATTATTGAATGTCCTTTAAAAAAAAAATTTTTTTTTACCCCATCAAATTTTCCAAAATGGGGTAAAAAAAAAACAGTTTTTTTTAACCTGGATGTGTTATTATTAAAGTGCATAAAAGTTGGAAAGTAGCTTGGAAAGTAGCTGAATGATGACGAGGCTAGAACAAAGGGGGGTAGGGAGAAAAATGCTCATGAAAGTACCAGGGTTGTGGAGTCGGAGTCGGTAGTTTTGAAGAGAGCGGAGTCGGAGTCGGTAATTTTGAAGAGGGTGCAGTCAGAGTCGGTAATTTTCAAAAGAGTGGAGTCGGAGTCGGCAATTTTCAAAAGGGTCAAGTCGGAGTCGGTAATTTTGAAGAGGGTGCAGTCGGAGTCGGAAAATTTTTGAACCGACTCCACAACCCTGGAAAGTACATAGAAGAACTAGAACAAAGGGGGGATGGGTGAAAAACACTCAGGAGTGTACATGAGCACTCAGGAAAACTAGAAGCATTGAAAGTAGCTGAAAGTAGCTTAGAAAGTAATTTTTTTTTACCCCATGTTTTGTTTTTTTTACCCCATGTTTTGTTTTTTTTTACCCCATGTTTTGTTTTTTTTTACCCCATTTTAGATCTTCGAATGGGGTAAAAAAAAAATCTTGTTTTTTTTTGGATTTAAAAAAAAAAAAAAAAAAAAATTTTTAATACCTATTCCATACCTTCACTAATACCAACCTCAATAACATGTATGCCATAGCATTTCTATATGTCAAGTGTATGAGGAGAGAAACAAAAGTTAAAGATTTTTTTTTTTTTTTTATCCTGTCTGACTATATATATATATATATATATATATATATATATATATATATATATATATATATACATATATGAAAAGACATAATATATATATATATATATATATATATATATATATATATATATATATATATATATATATATATATATATATATATATATATATATATATATACAGCGGCGGCTCTAGGCTTTGCGGGGCCCTGGGCGGCAATGACAGCACTGGGCTTTGCGTGGTCCTAGGCAGTTTTTCATAGAAAACATACACAAGTATATAAAGTATTAAAATCTGTACATTATATATATACCGGTAAAATGGGGGAAAATGGGTAATTTTTTGAAGATTTTTTATTTTTTTAGCTTTGGAATGTATGTTTTATATTTAAGTTAGACCCATGTTTAAATATTTATTTTCAAATTTAAAGCTTTGTAAATGTTATAGCATAACGAAAATATAAAAAATGTAAAGAAAAATATTTTTAGCAAATTTTTGAAAAATGCAATTTTCAAAAAAAAATTTTGGGGTAAAATTAGTAATTGGTGTGGGGTAAAATGGATACTTGTAAATTATGGGACTTTAAATTGAACAGTAGTATTGATATTAATACTGAAAGGTAATATAACTGTTAAAGATATTATAAAATTAATTTGGGTCGAAAATAACATGTGTAAGCTATATTTTTTTACCATTGTTAAAATCAATTTTTTTCTAAAATTATGAATTTTTTTTTTTTAATTTTTTAAATCTAAAATCAAGTTTTACCCATATTTAAATATATATATATATATATATATATATATATATATATATATATATATATATATATATATATATATATATATATATATTATATATATATATATATATATATATATAATATATATATATATAATATATATATATATATATATATATATATATATATATATATATATATATATATATATATGGTAATTGTTGCCCAGAGGGCTGTCACCCCCAATTTTTATGAAAATCACAGGATATACTCTAAAAAAAAGAATAATGAAGAATAGGGAAAACGAAAATCGTCGCTCTCTTTAGGAAAATAAGCTACAGCCTCTTAAAGCTGTTAAAACTCCCATAGACTCTTCAATATTGATACATCCAGGGTAGGTCTCATTTCAGGTCCCCTAAGTCAAATTATGATAAGTTTTTGTTAGGTATACACAGAGAATATCTATGTAGAATTAACAAATCTTATCATAACTGAACTAGGAGCCCTAAAACGAGCACGAGGTCCACTAATTTTTTTTTATTATAGAAGTCTATGGGAAACTTTTAAACTTTGCAAGGCTATAACTTTTTTTTTCCTTAAAGAGACTGCTGATTTTCATTTTTTTTTTTTTTTTTTTATTATTTTTTTAAAGTATATCCTGTGATTTTTATTTTATTTTTTATTTTTTTTTAGGGGATTTTTAACAACTTTGAGAGGCTGTAGTTTTTTTTCCTAACAAGAGCGACAATTTTCGTTTTCACTTCATTATTTTATTTTTTTAGAGTATATCCTGTGATTTTCATTAGAATTGGGGGTGACAACCCTCTGGGTAACAATTACCTTGGCGTTAAACGTTAGCCTCTGCTTGCGCGCGAGACCCTTATAAGGTGCGGGGCCCAGGGCGATTGGCTGGTTGCTCGCTGCCCTGGAGACACCAACTTATTCGTAATATATATTATTTTAATAATATATATATATAGTATATATATATATTATATATATATATATATATATATTAATATATATATATATTATATATATATTATATATATTTTATATATATATATATATATTATATAAGTATATATAATATAAATATATATTTATATATATCCTGAAAAGTTCTAGGCATGTAACTAGAAGAAACTGATAAGACGGTTTACATCGAAAATAAATCTCTATTTTTATAATCAGAAGACATTTTACTGCGGATTAAAAAAAAAATTAAAAAAATAATGCTTTTAAAAAAATTAAATTTTTAAAAATGTTGAAAATATTAGTTTTTTGACAATTCGAAGATGCTGCTTACTTCGAGATGAGGACGCAAGAGGTGCCAAATGTTGAAATTTTTTTTAAAACGGACGAATACCCCCACGGGTAAACAAGAATGATGGATAGAGTCGGGGTTTCTCGGCCTACAGGGAACGACGGGAGGGGACTTTGTCCCCCCTCTGTTGGCTCGAAGCCCCCTAATCACAGGATATAAAAAATAACATTTTGCTCCAAAGCATTAAAAAAACGGTATTTGGCAACTTTTTGCTCTCGAGACTAATGCAGGTTTTCAAGGTCAATCAGAGCGTGCACTATTTCAAGGTCTAAGATTTTTACTAATATTTAAGAAGTTATTAATAAATATTAGAATAATAAATTTTTTTTTAAGTTTCCTCGATGAAATTACTTGCTGAAATCAATAATGTTATTTATTTTCCTGTAGATGTTATAGTTTTCTTGTTACATGCCTGAACTATTCGGGATGCTGGCCATAATAATAAGGTTTATTATTAGTATAATATATATATATATATATTAGTATCATATATATATATCTATATAGATATATATATATTATAATTATATATATTAATATATATATATATATATATATATATATATATATTATATATATAATATATAATATATTAATTAATATAATATTACCTAAGTTTACTGACTGCAAGAGATAAGTTAGGTATGGCTGTAAGCTGTTACTAATTGCAGAATTTTCTTGGTAGTTGCCACAAAATATATTGGTGGAAAATGATATTAACCCTAGACTTGAAGTAAGGGAAAACAAACTAATTGCTTTTAAAATTATGGCATGTATACTATGTAAGTTATTGACAAGCCCTAGGGTGCTTTGTGGATTTGCATTGAGCATGTTTGGTGATAGATTCTATTAGCTTGACATGAGACAATCTTGATAGGCCCAAGTGGCTTCTTACTGTCTGTTTATTTTTATTGTTCTAATGACACAACATTGTAAAACAACTACATAATGAATAAACTTGGGCGAGATAAACAAATCCGTAAAAATATTTTGGTGCAGAAATAATGAAACACAAAGTATGCGAGTATATTGCCATTATAAGGCCTATTTTTTCCAAAAATATATATATTTTTTATTTATTATACTGTATGAAACACAGTTAACACGTCTGAAACAGTTGAATATGTGGTAATAGTCTATTTTCACTATTTTTATAAAGACATTTACACCAGAATATGCAAGATTAAATAATTTACATGAAAGAAAGATGGCAGCTACGGCGCAACAATACACACTTGTATATAAAGACGAATCATAGCATCCATTTTTGATACAAATTAAATGAAAACCTGCGTTTTGGAGGCCTTGTATATAAATTCAATTGTTGGGTCGCAAATCAGTAATTCGTACGCGATATGAAGTAGTTCCATTTCTTTACAGTTATGTATTAATTTAAATTCATGAGCCTGATTTAAAGATTAAAATTTAATTTAAAAGTTATAATTATCAATTTATTTACGTTTTTTTCGAAATAATATCATGGCAAATCAAATATATTTGCTATTTACATTGATTGAATGATACTTTGATTGATCGAATTTTAGTTTACGATTGATTTTTTTTTCTCTGTGTGGACATGATCAGAGCATTTCATAAGGTCAATATTTTTTGTTTGAATAATGCCAGTCACTGATTTACTAAAGCAAAATATCTGGTTATTACTGAAGAGGTAATAATGAAATTGCATCTTGTATCCGAACAGTATAATAGAAAAACTGTTTTTCTTGTTTGATTGTTGCCTTCCTTTGACAAATTCTAACCCTTCAACGATTTTTATCATAATTGTATGGAAAATAGCAATGCTAGGATATTTTTGAGTCCAAGGGGTTTCACAAGTTTAGGCAAGTTTGGAATGATTTTCTTCTTAGGGTGGAGTCTCTGAAAAAGTTTGTCTTCTATTGTGACATTAGTATTTCGAATTTTCGGAATAATGTTTAGGTCA
>JABUQX010098370.1:0-7500 GCA_015478945.1 Trachelipus rathkii
CACGAGAGAATTTCAAATGCCTGGGAGGCAATAAAAAATTTAAAAAAAAAAATGGCGAAAGGCAAATCAAAGTTTTTTTTTTGATGCATAAAAGTTGGAAGGCATCAAAAAAAATATCGGAGTGTGGTGAGTGTAAGTGGTAAAGTGTATCTGTGTTGCGGGTTGTGAATGTTAAAGTGTCTAATGCGTCAAATGTAAGTTGTCATAGTGAAATGTGTTGTATAAGTGTCACCAATAGTGTTAAATGTGTGTATAAGTGATATAGTTGTGGGTATAAGTGTTTTAGAAAAAGACTTAAACTCATAGTTTGAAAAGCATCCTAGGAACTGGTAATATGTAATAATACAAATCGAATCTCATCCTTATAACCTAGGGGTAGACACCCTATTAGGGCTATTTCTAGGCTCAGGGAGGGCTAGAAAAGGCTTGAAAAAAGTGGCACTCAGTTGGCAACTATGTGGACCTCACTTGGCACTATGGGCACTCACTTGGCACTCATTGGCACTGACTTGGCACTCACCTGGCACTCATCTAATAACTCGTAGAATACTCATAGAACACTAATAGAACATCACTAGATACTTCTTTACGGTGATTGGGAAACCATCAAAGCCATCAAAAAAGCTATAAGGTCAAAAAAGTTACAATGTCAAAATTGTTCCGTAGAATACAAAAGGGTTGACAAAAAATTTGGTTTTCTCAATTGTCCATGGAAGCGCAAAGGTTGCGAAAAAATAGGTCTTGCTAAAATTTCAGGATGTCCAAAAATTAAGGGTGGCAGAAAATTGACCCATGGAAGACCAAAGGGTTGGTAGTGTGTTTTTACGTGTGAATAAGTGTAAATGTAAGTGCAAGTATCTATGGGTGATATATATATATATATATATATATATATATATATATATATATATTTATATATTATATATATATATATATATATATATATATATATATATTATATATATATATATATATATATATATATATATATATATATATATATATATATACCATCTCCCACCGTGGTAATATCATTATTGAGACGCCGTGATGCTTAGTGCTTGATTCTTACTTGCCCTCACTGCATAATATATATATATATATATATATATATATAATTTAATATATATATATATATATATATATATATACTATATATATATTATATATTATATATATATTTTATAGTTTATTATACTATTTTTTTATTTTATTATTATTAAACATCGATTCTCAATTCTTATCTATACCTGAAAATTAAATTATATATTCTCTCAAATCATAGCGTTGGACGTGTGGGTAAAAGGTCAGGGATTTGCCTTGGTGGTGAGCGGTCGAGTTCTATTTTGAAATATGACCTGGATAGAACTCGAAGCGGTGAAGACGTTAAGGCTTGAGGTAGTAAGGAAGGTTAAGAACAGATGAAGGGGGACGGTGAAAATTGTGAGCGTGACCACGTGGGCGCAGGTGTGTGTGGGTGTGTGTGTATGTGTGTGTGTGTGGTGTTTGTTTGTGCGTGTGTGTGTGTTGTGTGTGTGCAGTTGGGTGGCGGGACGGGTCTGGTGGGACGGGATACAAGGAGGGATGGGACACAAGGCGTGCGGATGTGAACCTACGGTTCAGGTGGGATGGGAAACGAGCCGGGCGGGAACGCGGCTGCAGAAACGCGGCGGGCTTGCGGTTCGCACCTGCGGGTGCGGCGGATTCGAAACAACAAGGTTAAGACATCAAAAAAGGGCTAAGCCCCTAAATGAAGCCCAAAAATTACCGTGGGCAAAAATTGACCCATGGAAGACCAAAGGGTTGATCGAAAAAATTAGGGGGCGTAAATAGGGGGCAATACAGCTAGAACGGTTGCTGACCACCGTTTGGCGCAACCTTCTTCGAAGGGTTGCCAAAATTAGGGTTGCCAAAAAATTAGGGTGCCAAAAATTAGGGTTGCCAAAAAATTAGGGTGGCCAAAAAATTTGGGTTCTCAAAAAAGGTCAAGGCCAAAAAGGTCAAGGCCAAAAAGGTCAAGGGAAGGTAAAAATTGGGCTCAAAAAAGGTCAAGGGCGGTCAAGGTCAAGGTGGTCCAAATATAGACCGGGGTCCGAAATCCATCCCCTACTACTGTAGTGGTCTCTTCTAATGGTGAAGGCCTACACAAGCAATGATTGAAGACTTAAAATTGTTAGTTCACTAACTACACCAGCAACGATATAGGCCACTGAATCTTCTAGTTATATTTTTAGTAATAAGAAACGTTGTTTCTTAATTATCTTTTTAATAAGGAGCAGAACCCAAAGTTCTGCAGTAAACATATTTCTTTAATAAGTGCAGAACCGAGATTCTGCATGTGAGACTCAAAGTTTCGAAGTTATTTCTTTAATAAAGAGGAAACACAAAGTTTCCGATTTGTTATCTTTTTGTTACTGAGTAACACAAGGTTATTATGAGGATTAGATAAATCGAAAAAACTATTATTATTTATTCAACAAAAGATAGTAACAAAGCTACCCTTTTATTGAGATACTCTTCCTCGTAAACTCATGAACAGTCTTGGGCTTTTTACCAAGCTTGGCTCAATCTTCTTTCCATGGAATTTTCTATTCTCGAATGTTTCTGCAGTCTTGGTTGCTTAGTCGTCTGCTTAATGAACTTTCTTTGAATTTGAATTTTTTTGTAGCTTTGAAGTTCTGACCTTCTTGTGAGTGAGCAAGTGAGAGAGTGAGGTGAGAGAGCAAGTGAGTGAGTGAGTATTCATAAGGCCGGGAGCTTCCATATACAATTTTCTTTGTAACTAATGTCACAGAATTTTTTCTTACATTAATTTGACATAAATACGGACGTAATACAACTTTTCAATTTGTATTATCAAGTTATTATTTAGGATACTACATTGCTTCCGACTCCAAGAACGGAGTGGCAAAACATAATAAAACAGATACGTAATATAAAAGAAATAATAATCATTCAAATATGTATATATATACATGAAATGAAAAGTACATTCATATGTAATCATAATCTAATTATATCCATAAATATAAGCATACACACAAACATTTGAATGCATGAAAATACAAAATGCAATACATAAAGTGTTATAAATAATTATTTATATCAAATATTTCGCATATAAGTTTGCTTAGAGAATGTCACTTGGCGACTTGGATTTCTACGTAAAGGAGGTTCTCTTTTGTTGGTACTGATTGTGCTGAAACTTCAGGTGAAGTTG
The DNA here is from genome assembly GCA_015478945.1 of Trachelipus rathkii. Taxonomy (NCBI): domain Eukaryota; kingdom Metazoa; phylum Arthropoda; class Malacostraca; order Isopoda; family Trachelipodidae; genus Trachelipus; species Trachelipus rathkii. The sequence goes on from JABUQX010098370.1 coordinate 3,221, forward strand.
AAGGAGAGTTTTGCTGCAAAATATCTGAAGATGTCGAAGGGGCATCTTGTTGTGGAACATCTGAGTTCCTCACAGGAGATAAATATGCAGGTTTTAAGCGGTAAGTGGAGACCATATCAGTTTTTCCTGTTGGATATTGTAATTTGAAACATCGATCGAATCGTTGAACCACAAGAAAAGGTCCAGTATAAGGAGCTTCTAATGTTTTCTTGATTCGATCAACACGTACGTAAACATGTGTGCATGTTTTTAAAGCTTCGGGTATGAAAGAAACATTGCGTGACATATGTAAAGGCGAAGATTGCCTGAAATCTAGTTCCTTCATTCCAGCGATAAATTTCTTCATAAATACTTCAAAATCGTGTCTTGAAGAAGGTTGGAAAAAGAGATCTGCGGGTAATAAAGGTGTTTTTCCTGTGACAGCTTGAAAAGGGGAGTATCCTGAATCATTTGGTATACAGCGAATGCTAAAAAGGATTATAGGTAAAGAGAGCAACCAATCTGTGCAATCGTTCTAATTTACCGTTTGCTTGGGCGCGATAAGATGACGCTCTAAGACGATGAAAACCAATCAAGGAAGATAGTTCTGTAAAGAATTTACTTTTAAACTGAGGTCCACGATCCGTGATGACATATAATGGCACACCGAATCTAGAGATTCATTGCAAGAAAACGTAAGAGACTGATTTTGCAGTGGTGTTCTGAAGAGGAAAAGCTTCCAAATAATATTTTTTATTTTTTTTATGTTTAGAAGAAAATCGAAATGAAAATGACGCGCGTTTAAAGGCTTTTATCTCTTTGTCATTCGCGTAATTGTTTTGTGATTTGGAAAATAATTTGGTTTCGGTTTTCAAAGAATATGTTTTCAAATACTTTTATTTCTCTTAAAATAAAAAGATAACAAAAAATATTCCATACACTAATTTCTTTATCCCTATTGGGCCAAAAATAGCGCGTTAACACTAATCGAAAATTAATGCTTTGACACATATGAGACATACTATGGAGATCTTGAAAAACTTGTTCACGATTCTGCTTGGGAAGAAACGAACGAGGATGAGTAGTAGTAGTTTCACACCAAATTTGAAGACTTTCATAAAGTGGAAAAGCATGAAGTTTCGACTTGTAAGTTTGTAATTCTTCGTCAGTAGCTTGTGATCGTGCTATAGCAGGAAGATCAACTGAATCGATGGAAGTAGATGATATTGAACGTGATAAAGCATCAGCTACGATGTTATCTGAACCATTATTATATACTCCAAGATGATGGAAAGATGTCTTTGCTGGCGATCGCTCTTTGCTGGATTTCTGTTATAAAAAGCGGAGACAAGAGGTTTATGATCCGTACATAGGACGACATTTCTACCTTCTAAAAAATGCTTGAAATGAAGTATATCAAAATATGCTGCTAAAAGTTCTCTATTGAAAACGGAATATCTTCTTTGTTCTGTAGTTAAATTTTTACTGTAAAAATCGATATTTATTGGTTTACCATCAATCATCTGATATAGTGCAGCTCCGATGGCAACTTGAGGTGTCAGTGACCAATTGGAGATGAGTGACATCTGGATGAGGGAATTGGAGAGCTGCTGCGTCAGCTATAGCAATTTTAATTTCCTGAAATGTTTTAGAGGCTTCCGGAGACAAAGAAAGAGAACTAACTTGTTAGGACAAAGCTTGGCCAACTCCGAAAGAGGATAAACTAAATTAGCAAAGTTAGGAATTAAACGACAATACTAACTTACCATACCAAGAAAACGACGAAGACTAGAATAGTCAGTTGGCAGAGGATAGGCGGAAATTTCAGACTTCTTAGAATCAGGTGTACTAAGACTATTGGAAGAAATATGATAACCTAAAAAGTCTAGAGATGATTGCATAAATAAACACTTTGAAACAGAAATACGAAGGTGGTTATCATGTAATATTTGAAATATCTGATGCAAATGTTTTTTGTGTTGTTCTTGATTTTCTGAGAAAACTAATGTCATCCAGATATACATAAACAAAAGGAATATCTCGAAAAATTGAATCCATAAAGAGCTGGAAAGTAGCTCCAGCATTACGAAGACCAAAATAAACAAACTCAAAAAGACTAAAAGTGGTCGTAAGGACAGTTTTTCCTATGTCTTCCGGATGAATTGGAATCTGTTGATACGATCGGAGAAGATCTATTATACTGTATATTTGAGTACCAGGAAGTTTATGAGACAAACTGTTAATATAAGGGAGAGGATAACGATCTGGTTTTGTTATAGAATTTAATATTCTAAAATCACAACATGGACGCCATTCACCTGGAGCCTTTTTTGGAACGAGATGAAGAGGTGACGACCAGGGGGATTTAGAAGGTCGAATGATACCAGCTTTTAAAAGAGTATTAAATTCAGTTTTTGCAACTGTTAATTTATCCTCTATAAGTCGACGAAATTTGGCATAAACAGGAGGAGTGTCACTTTTGTCTATACGATGAAAAATTTGAGATTTATATTCAGAATTTTGTAAGGGGTTGACAGGTGATGTAAGAGATGGAAAATTCTCCAAAAGTTGAGTGACTACAGGATGAGAAGGAAACGTATTAAAAATGGGAGATGGCACTGAACCATTTAGAATTCAAAGAGGAGCCTGAAGGTTCGTAGTGGAATCCAAAATGAGTTTCTGACCAACATCCAAAACTAATTAAAAATGAAGGAAATCCCATACAGAGAAAAGGAGGTTGTTATGTTTGCAACAAGAAAGAGTCCATTGAACTCACGTCGAAGGGATGGCTAAGTAAAATGCTTGTAAGCTCACCATGACACTTAATAGGAGTATTATTTGCTGCAGTACATGAAACTGCAATAGAAGAAGGAGAAAAATTGCGCGCCATTGATTTAGGAAGAGCGCTGGTGTCCACCAAAAAGTCTATGGTTGTGCCAAAAATAAAAACCGGTTTTGAAATGCGAGCAAAAGATGCGCCTATTGGATCTCGCGCTATTCGTTTTTTGAAATAGGAATAGGTGATGAGGCACGAGAAAGATGCAGGTGAAAAATGTCTAAAAGAGGGATACATTTGTAAGCCTTGTTTGTTTGGCCATTGACACTAAGGCTTGCAATTCCGAGCCTGTGTAGCAAAATATAAGTGAGATCAACAAATTTTAGGTCTCTGATCGTTATGAAACAGTTTAAGACCAAAAGGAGTAGAAGATTTTGTAGTAGTAGCTTTATGAAAATATTTAACAGGATTCGTAACTCCAGGAGCGCAGCTTGCGGCAGATTAAGACGAAGGATTGGCAAATGGTAAAAGATCGTTAGCTAATGAGCCTAATTGTTCCAATGAGAGAGAAGTTTGAGCGGCTACAATAGGACGAATAGAGGTAGGAAGAGCGTGAAGGAAACAAAGGCGAACGATATCATCACCAACATTTAATTTAGAAGCTAAATTTAAAATGTCGCGCGAATTTCGTGCAAAACGACCGCGATTTCTTACCGAAGTTTACTTTTGTTTACAAACAACTTTGAGGTAGTACTTTCGAAATAACCGTCATTCCTCTAGAAACAAAAACATAACAAATGGCTTATATTACAAATAATTATATTCCAAATAATGCAAAAACGAAAACGACTTTACAATACAGCAGTTTTCGTTTTTGCATTTGTGCTTACGAAACGTAAGAATGCTCGAGTTTGCGTTCGTTTTTGTCAACTTAGGAAAAATCGTAGAATGCCCATTTTAGGACGTGCTTCGGCAAAAATGTAAAGAAACAATATGGCAGCGTTGTAGGCCAGTTTGAATAGATGAATGTCTCGTTCAATAAAATCAGCTTTAAATATAATTTTTTTCAAATAGATAAACTCCATCACAATAGTAGATCAATTATTTGAAATCCATACAGAGAAAGGAGGTTCTTATGTTTGCAACAAGAAAGGTCCATTGAAACTCACGTCGAAGGGATGGTAACGCAAAAAATGCTGAAAGTTCACCATGACACTTAATAGGAGTATTATTTGCTGCAGTACATGAAACTGCAGTAGGAGAAAGAGAAAAATTACGTGCCATCGATGCAGGAATAGCCGTTATACTTGCGCTGGTGTCTACTAAAAAGTCTATGGTTGTGCCAAAAATAAAAACAGCGGTTTTGAAATGCGAGCCCAAGATGGCGCCTATTGGATCTCGCATTATTCGTTTTTTGAAATAGGAACAGGTGATGAGGCACGAGAAGATGCAGGTGAAGAAGATCTAGAAGAGGGATACATTTGTAAGCCTTGTTTGTTTGGCCATTGACACCAAGGCTTGCAAT
>JABUQX010098370.1:12500-16143 GCA_015478945.1 Trachelipus rathkii
TAGTATAGTATATATTAATATAATATAGGTATATATGGTAGTATATATATAGGTTAGTAATATATATATATATATATAATGGGTATATATATATAACTATTATTGATTATAATTATATATATAATATATTATTATAGTATATATATTATATATGGGCAACGGCGCGGGTTCGAGTCCGAGTCTTCGGATCTAGGTCAAAAGTTGAGACCTAGAACGTTCCGCGCCTCCGTTGAATAGGGCTAGTGCCCGTGAGGGTGTGAACTTTTAATATATATATATATAGTATATAAGTATTATATATATAATTATATATTTATATACTATGTAGTATATAAGTATATATATGGAATAAGATTTAAGGACGGTAAAAGCAAACTGTTCATTATTAACCACCTTTTATTAGCGATCAATTAGAACTAAATAATCATTGGCTACTAAAATTTTTGAGTATTAAATATATTTACAAGGTTATTATATATATATATCATATACTATATATATATATATATATATATATATAGTATATATATATATATATATATATACTATATATATCTATATAGGAGTGCGGAGAATTGATAAAGAATAAGGCACTTGTCTGCGCTATTCCCGGTCTGCTGGGGATTGACTGGGCCGCTAGCGAGATATAACGCGTGTGTGCTTGAACGCTCTCTAACGCTCACGGTGGACTGGAAAAGACAGAACCGCCGAGAAGTTTTGTCGCCCTGTGATGAAGTATAAGCACTCCAGCCACAGACAGGACATTGCGCTCCCTTGCCGCGTCCACACTGCGGGCTTGGAGTCAAGCCGGGCACCACACAAGGTGAAAACGGGAAGAGCGCGTGATGTCCTGTCTTAGGTTGATAAGGTAAAGCTGGCATTAACCGCGTGTCAATTGGTATTGATAAAAGTACCCCCTTTCTGAGCTATTCACCCTGCTGGGATTGAAGCCTGGGACAAGCACATACGCGTTCATCTGCTAGGGCCCAGGTTCAATCCCAGCAGGGTGAATAAGCTCAGAAAGGGTATTTTTTATCAATGCTTATTGACACTGCGGTTAATGCAGTTTACGTTATCATATATATTAGATATTTATATATATTAGTATATATATAGATATCATATATTATATATATATATATATTGATAATATAATATATATAGATATATATATATAGTTATATACTATATACTTGATTCCACATAATGTACTGGTGCCTTTATAAGGACTTCAAATTTAAACGCTCTAAATCTTTACAAATATGCCAGTCATTTATATCATTATCCCTTAGGTAGTTTCTTACCACGTCAATATCGTCCGATAGCACATATGTAAAAAGTTCCCTCTCAGATATCATAGTATGTTTACAGTCTGGATCAGCAGCGTAAATGCTTCCTCGCCCTTATTCTCTAAGTTGAAAGATGAATTTTTGTATATCTATAGAATTTATGAAGTGCTCAATGATAGTCTCAGAATCTTTGGCTAACATATTCTTAAATGAGTAATATTCCTGGTATAGCATATAATAGGTGAGTTACATAATTAAATAGCATTTCCGATTTCTTCATTTACAGAGATATTTTATCTGTGGTAATCCAGAAATATAGAATCCATATGCTGTAGGTTCAAATACACCTATACCATTACGCACTTGCCATAATCTAACTTCCATTCTGATTGTGTTTAGATGATTAGGAAAGGATAGAGTAAGTTGTTTGGTCTTGGTCTCCTTGCTTTGGCTAATTACTGTTTTTGTCTCCAGTTTAAAACAAGGTGCGGTTTAAAGTATTCCCTATTCCAATCTTCAGCTTGTTTATATATACAGAGTAGTTCGTCTGTGCTCATAAAAACCCGTTTGGTGTTATATTGTGCGGAATAATTAGCACCCGTGAAAAATTCAGATCCGTTAGGGTTTGTTTTATATAAGAATGAAACTCCCCACCCTGGGATTTTGATTTCCTATTGTATAATGTCTTGTATAGAGGTATATCTGTTAAGACGGATCATGATGTACACACGGTAATACACTTAGTAGAAATAGAACACTTTTAAGACAGAGTGCAAAAATAGTTCAACGTTTAATAGCTAAAGAGACGACGGTTTTAAAATGAGTTTAGACCTACAAGATAATATAACACCCCTGTTCAAATACAAACTTAAAGAGATAAGACAAATTTCATCCAATCACATAAATACGCGTAAAAGAGATAAGGGATATTCAACCAGTTACAGGGCAGGCTGAATGGAGATAAGGTAAATTTCAACCAACCACAGTATAGGTGAAATGGAGACACGGGGTACTCCAGCCAATCACAAGAAAGGCAAACATTTCCTCCTTATCAACTCAAAAGGTCTCTCAGAATCAATATGTTTCCATTATAATCTTACCAATTTTGAACATTTATCCTTATATATAAATATCATTATCGTAAAAAACATTTTATTACATTCTACCTTGAAATTAATTTGAACGATATAATAGAAAAGGCTTATAACCTGCACACACACACACACATGATGATATAATGATATACTAATATATATATATATAATAATATATATATATATATATTAAAGTATATATATCTATTAATTAAAAATTCACCTTTATAAAAGAAAATTTAAGGCGTAAAGACGTTAAAGCCTTAAGGGCGTAAAAGCCGAAAGCCGTTCCGCATAGATGGATGGCGGAGGGTCACTTCCGTCTATTTTGATATACGACTATGCAGTTACGTCTTTAGGTCGTAAAAACATGATTTTTACTACCATATGAAGACGTAGAAGTACTGAAAGTTCGATTGCGTAACAGGGTGTTGGATTGCACCCCCTCGGGCTAAAGGCCTAGTGTCTTTGCGAGTTGGGAAGTTTTAAAGATCCATAAAATTGTTTTTAGTAAAATTTTAAACATGTTTTAAAATAAATTTGTTCTTTTACATTAGCAAATGGTCTTTCAACCTTTAAATAAAATACTAAATATATAATATACATATAATAATAATAATATATAAATAATAATAATAGTAAATAATAAATATGAATAAACAACATAAATGATTTTTTGCCAATGATTTACGGCAGACTGTTGTTATAGTTTTTAAATTTATTTAATATAATAATACCTACTAATAATAATTTATAATAATACATAATAATAATAATAATAATCATAATAATAATAAAAATGAATGATAAGTAATAATAAAATAATAATAATAATATAATAATATAATAATAGATAATAATAATAATATTTTAAAAGAACATTAAAAAAAAAACAAATAATAATAATAAAATAATATAAGTGAATGAATATAATAATAATAATAATGAATTTAAAAGAAAATTAATAATAATTCAATAATATCAATTAATAATAATAATAATTAATAATATTTTCTCAAAAGAATTCTTTATGTTAGCTTGGAATTTATTTTATCTACATAGAGGTAATGTCTTGTGTGACAGAGTGAATGGCCCTTTTCTCTAATACGCGTAAATGTTTGTGTGATTGGGTTGAAATAGGCCTTTTGTCTCTTCTAGCGTGTACTTGTGTGATTGGAAAAAAAAACTAAATCTTTATCTCCTTATAAACTAGTCATTTGAATAGTGTAATTATTATGATTATCTAACAGCTTCAACAGG
>JABUQX010098371.1:0-2500 GCA_015478945.1 Trachelipus rathkii
ATAGGGCCTTAAATAGGATCACAGTCTTCGATCCAGAGCCCATGACCACAACTCAGACATTATTCACCAAATTTGCCAAGGATAAGTTCTTCACAAAACTTGACCTAGCCAAGGGCTATTGGCAAATTAAAATAAAGCCTGAAGACTGTCATAAAACCGGTTTCTCAACCGAAGATGGACACTTTCATTACCTCAAGCTGCCATTCGGTATGGTAAATGCCGGTGCAACGCTTGTGAGGTCAATGCGCAGGATTCTGGATGGAATTAACGATGTCGATTTTTATATCGATGATATCATCGTCCATTCCCAGACCTGGCGCGAGCATACGATCACGATTGAGACTGTTCTTCAAAGACTTCAAGAAGAGGGATTCACCATCAGACCGACTAAGTGCGAGTTTGCCTCGTCGAGTGTTGAATTCTTGGGTCATTATATTGGCAATGGCACTAAGGGATTGCATGAAGATAATGTAATGAAGATTAAGAAGACGGAGCCACCTAAGAATAAAAAGCAAGTAAGGTCTTTCTTAGGGCTCACAGGGTACTATCAGGATTTCGTAAAGAACTATGCGAAAATTGCAGCGCCATTGACTGACCTAACGAAGAAGGGTGAGCCGACGAAGGTAAGGTGGGAGTCTGTACATCAGCAGGCGTTTGAAAAATTGAAAGAAGCGTTAAGCTCGAAGCCAATCTTAAAGATGCCAGAGTTGGAAAAGACATTTACGCTACAGGTGGATGCATCCGGTACTTCGCTGGGATTTGTCCTCCTTCAGGAAGACGGAGGAATTCTTCATCCTATCGCGTACGGGAGCAAGAAGTTGTCTGCGACCCAACAAAGGTACTCAACTTTAGAGAAGGAGGCCTTAGCAATTGTTATGGGCATCAGGAAGTTCGAGCCATATCTCTATGGAAAGGAATTTGTCCTTCAGTCAGATCATAGACCGCTGACGGCTATGAATAAAAAGAGATATGAAAACAATAGGATAATGAGGTGGTCATTGTACCTTCAAAGATTCAGGTTTATCCTAAACCACATTAGTGGGCGAGATAACGTCATAGCTGACTATTTAAGTAGATCGTATGCCGATGAGACATTGGATTCGTCTTCAGAAGCCACTACAGAAGAAGGAGCGCTGTGAAAATGAAACCAATGTTATATCATCATGTATATAAGCAAAGTTGTACGCAGAATTTGCTCATGTTGGCTGGGCCAAAGATTAACGTAGTAAACATGAAGTATATAAATTGATTTTCATTTATTTGTTTTAAAGTAAAGGTCCCATATTGCTATTGCAATGTTGTTTATTTTTTTTTCTATATACCTCATGTATACCGCGAGGCCCGGTCAAACTGTTGTATATATGTTTATATATAAGGAGAACCAACAACCAATGAGAACTCGTTTTTTAAGCCTTACTCTTAAAATCTGATTTGTCATTGGTCGTTGTTATCGATGCTTTATTATTATTATTATTATTACTATTATTAATATTTTTTTTTTGGCAATTGCGAAAGGAAACTGCGTGTTTATTATATATATAGTATATATATATTATAATATATATATATATATATATTAAATATTATATATTATATATATATATTATATATATATATATATATATATATATATTTATACTATTATATATATATATATATATATATATATATAAATATATATATATATATATATATATATATATATTAATATATATATATGATATACTATATATATATACTATAATATAATATATAACAATATTACTTTATATATATATAAATAAATATTAGAATTAATTTTATTTTTAAAATTATTAATGCATATTTGTTAAAGTGTTGGGAACGCAATAAACTCCGACTGTCGTTAGTTTTTTTATTTAGAATGGGATGAGAGATTGTTATTTCTTAAGAAATAGTGTAATATCACAAGAAATGCCAACCACGCCTCTTCTTCAGACGTCATGTATATATTTATTTTACTATTTTAATTGATAAATGTATATAACATTCTACCTGCTGTTTTTAAGTGTTTTGATTCGCTAATGGTCGTAATCTGGGTTACTCAGGTTCATATAAATAGTAAAAAGAAGCATAATTTTCATCTTTTCCGCTTTTATTGTTGTTGACCAAGGGTGTATATAGTTGGTACTTGTGATGCCTCATATATCTCGATCGATTTTTATTATATGTTAGTGTTAGATGGTGTATTTTTGTAGGCAAGAAGTGCTTTGTTTTGTGTTTTGTTACAAAAGTAATTATAATATTGGTTCTAAATTTAATATGGTGATATAGTTTTCGAAGTATAAATATTGCTGTATTATTTATTGTAAAAATTAATGTATTTAAGTTTGTGTCTCTCTAAGAAATTGTGAATAAATTATATTTCATATGTGCATAAATATATCAAGGTGTGTCGTCTGTACTCAGTAATGCACTTGTAAAGACTTTTTGCACGGTCGATATCATTGCTAAAGAGTTGCTTGCAGGTAGTAAGAAGGTA
>JABUQX010098371.1:17500-20000 GCA_015478945.1 Trachelipus rathkii
TTTTTGGTAAAATTTGTTTGACCAAATGTATCGGTTTATGCGGAGTGGGCAAAAAGGAAATGCTTTTATCTTTAGTAGGAGTGACGTTATAATATTTATATTTTTCGCATTTTTTGAGAGCTTTAGTAATAAATACAATCCGGATAGATTTGAAGGTGTTATAAATAAACTTAATTTCATCAGACAAAAATAACGGGGAACATATTCGAAAAGCACGGAGGAAAAGAGAAGATAGGATTGCAGATTTAGTGTTTGGGGGTGATTAAACAACTAACAGATGTAATTAGGGACAGAAGTCGGTTTTCTATATATTGTGTACTGTAAGAAATTACTGTTATTCCAAATGACTAAAGTATCGAGAAACATATATATATATATATATATACTATATATTATATATATTAGTATATATATATTATATATACTATATTATAATATATATATATATATATAATAAGTATACTATTATTATATAATATAATATATATAATTATATATATATTATATACGTAGTATATTTTCTTTTCAAAAACTAAATATATTTTTTTTCATGAAAGTAGCTGGAGAGTTATGTTATCATAGGCTACATTAAGTTGGTTATACAATATACAGTCAGGTTAGTTACTTCTGTCTTCTAACGAAAAATTATATATATATATATATATATATTATATATAGTTTAATTATTATAATAATTATATATATATATATATATATATATATATATATATAATATATATACTATATATGGTAATGGTTATGCCTTATTGCGCTAAATGTATATATATATATATGGTAATGTATGCTTATTGGAGGAGCTAAATGATGGTAATATATATTATATATATTATATATATTATATATATATAAATATAGTATATATATATTATATATATATATATATATATTATATATATATATAGTATATATATATAATATATATATATATATATATATATATAAATATATATATTATATATATCGACATATATATAATGTTACATTATAAATATTAATAATTAACAGAAATGTTTACATGTTTACTTACTACTTCTCAAATCGCCGTTGCCGTCTTGCATTTTTTTATGCAAATGTATAATAACTTTTCTGATGTCAATTTGTTTTGCAATGTTGCATTCTACACTTAAAAAACTAAGTCCACTTAATCTCTCCTGTGACATTGTAGAACGTAAGTAATTTTTTATCAATTTTAACTTGGAAAATGTCCGCTCGGCTGTTGCCACAGTTACAGGTACTGTCAAGAACAGCAAAAACGCGGTGCAAACATCTGGTATACTTGAATGCAATGATGTAGTTGTCATGAAAAAAATAAAGTCTGACAAATCCCTTTTTGATGTTCTTGATCTAATGTCTTTCATAAGAGTCAATCGAAAGCTCTGAATTTCAGAAGGAAAGTTTTCTGTTAGATCTTCTCTATATTCGTATAACAAAATTTCTGTTTTTTTCTGCAATTCCTCATTTGTTGATGTTGAAAGAAATTCTGGAGTTAGCGTTATAAAGAGACTAGACAAATGGTCCATACTTTCAAATCTTTTTTTTAATTGGACAATAATTGTGTCCGATGTTCGGTAAAATACAGCAGTTTGATAATACCTAGACGGATCTAATAAACGCTCATCCTGGACTAACTCATAAAAATGGCGTTTAGTTCTACGAACTCTATGATCTGGAAAAATGGCATCAAGACACCATTGTTGGACAACAGCAGAAGCAGTTGCCATAGTATCTTCAAAATTATTTCTTAAATGGTGAAAGGCTATTAATAGAAAAATGAGGTGAGTACAGTAGTTGCTTTTTTGATAGATCAGTGTTACTGTTCTGTAGGAATTTCGAAACGAAGTTAAGAGATTCTAGTATTAATGTATGAAAACGACCAGTAAAAAAATTCAAAATTTTCCATGTGTTTTTTTTTCAATCCATTTGCCTTTGCTCTTTCATCTAGTTTTGGAGACTGCAGAACCAATTTGGATAAAACTCTCATTAAAAGAGAATAGTTGTAACGAAGAGCTTTCAAAGAGCCCATCGTCAATGACATCTAGTAGGAGACAAAGTTTTTTGAGGGACAAGAGACGATGGACGTCAAAAGTTCCTCTTTTACAAGGCTTTGCTGAAAAGCAAAAGAATATAAATTTTTTCGTACCCATTATCATAAAATAAAAAACTTGTTCCTATACTATATTTGACACAGCATCATTTTATGAACACAAAATTTAAATTATACAGCCGCGCCAGTGTAGCGTATTTAGCAGTTGGTTGCGCGTGCTGTCAATATCTTGTTTTTTTACTCCACTATAAAACCACGGAACATAACTGCTGCACCGTCATACCCTTCATCACGGCATTTTGACAAAGACAGACCCCTTTCTTCAATACCTTTTATTATTTCGTCTTCTATTCCACTAGCTGTTTGGTCGCGGAGTTGTTTGAAACCTAAAAAACTTTCATTTATTTTAAGCTCGATAGGTCGTCCACATACGTC
>JABUQX010098371.1:30000-36201 GCA_015478945.1 Trachelipus rathkii
AAAAAAGGAAATAGACAATATAGAATATATTTAAAATAATTATTATGATATAACTAAATTATTTTAAAAATAAATGAGAAAATAGTTTACTATCTTTATTATATTTAATAATATATCCTTAAGTATAATAATATATATATATATATATTATATTATATATATATATATATATATATATATATATACTGGGTAAAATGTCTAGAAACGTGTGTCGGCACTAACGAAAACGATACTAATCATTTTGAAAAATATACAGAAGTCATTTTTTGGGAAAAAAAAAACAGTAAAAAAATCATAATATGTGTATAACATAGTATAAGAAAAAGAATAATTTGATAAATATATTACTTAGTTAAATGTTTATGAATAATTAATTATGAATAATAAACATTATTTATCTTAATCTTTACCAATCATTATAAGAATTAACTAAATAAAATTAACAAAAAAAAATTGCTAAATAGACATAATAAATTAATTTATTTTTTCTCCCGCTTTTTATAATATTTTGACTTTATAAAATTGTGAAACTTTAAAGTATTGTAACACAGCATATTATGAAATGTAGGTAAGCACTGCATAACGAAGTAAATATATATGTTTCATGTACAATTGGAGTTAAATTACTTTATTGAGCAATCTTTTTGGAATTACAATAAATGTATAAATCTTTTGAGAAATTCTTTTATAATAGTGAAGAAAAAATTTGTTGAAAATAATGATATCAATAATTTGAATATTCAAGATAAAGCAAAAATTTTCTTCTCCTCAGTTAATAGTTCGTCATGACAATTTGCAATAATATTCTACACGGTTTTTCGCACTGCGTAATTATTTATTGGATATATACTAAAGATTAACGCAAAATACTTGGAGGTTCATACTAAAAATGCGTACATACATATTGTATTTATATCTATATTTTAATACTAATTTTTACTTATTATTTAATTATGATAACTTGATGTTAACTATTATATATATATATTAACTCAAATATAAGGAACTATTATTCTTATAATTTATATAAGTTACCTCAAATCACAAATACATTAGTGTAGATATGTAGTATTTAATAGTTTACTTTCACGACGAGTTAATACCATATTATTAATTTATTATGAAATGCATATCATTCTTTAAATAGTTTTTTTGATATAGAATAATTATATATATTTTTAATCATTACCCTTTATACGGCTTTTTAGTGATTATTTATATACTATTATATTATTATAATATATATATTATTATAATAATAATACTCAAAGGAATAATACCGAATATATTAGTTATAGGGTTAAATAACGCAAATAAGATATAGTCAGAGATGATCGTGGAGGTACTTATCACTATCCAAGTCATCCAGTGGACGAGGGGTAGGTGAGGGGAAACCTGAACAACTAAAAAAAATCTATATTATTCGCGGTCCCCACTTCTTAGGAGTACTCACCCGTCGTATACCTTCACACTGAATAACTAATATATATACTATATAGTACTATATATATATACTATACTATATATATATAATTAGTTGATATATATATAGAATAAATAAAATATTAAATTATATTTATATATTTATTATTTATAAAATATATATTATCCTTACGTAATATATTAAATAAATTAGCATACTATAAAATATATAAATAATATAATAATAAATTATAAAAAAATTTAAATAATTACCTCTTAAAATATTTTATTTACTATATCATGATTCTCATAAAATAATATATTAATATTATATTTATATATAGTATATAATTGTTTTTTTATCACTTAGTAAGGTGCTTTTAGTAGTATAGTATTACTCAATGAGTTTAAAGCGTAAAATAGGTATTACAGCTTTTACTATATATAAGATTCATTATTATTAATTATTATTATTATTATTATATTATTTCTATTATATATATATAATATATTATTTAACTACTATTATTATTAATTAATATATTATATATATTTTATTATTATTATTTATTAATTTTTTATTTATATTATTATTATTATTTATATTTGTATTTCCTTTTACTGGTAGATTGTCATTTTAATTTTTTCACTCTACTTATATTAGTTACCTGTTTTTCATTTGATGATTTACATAAAAACCTAACTCAATCTAATATTCAATCTATCTCTAGTACTTTGTTTTAATGTTTTTTAGCTAGATTTATTTGAATAATGAAGGAGGGCATAAACTTTTTGGTTATTTATGCATAGACAATGTTTTTATAATAATTTTTTTATTTTGAAATGGGTGTTATGTATTTTTAATTTCAACTGATTGATGGATAGAATACTTTTATACCGATTAACGTCTGATTAAAGTAAATAAATATATAAAAATTGTTGTGAAAACTTACTAGTTTGCTGTTATACGTATTATTTTATATTATATAATATTATATTATATATATATAGTATATATAATTTAAATATTATATATATAATTAAATATATATTATATATATATTATTAATATATTATATATATATATACTATATATAATATTATATATTTATTTAATATATTATATATATATATATATATTATATATATTATAAATATAGAGAGAGAGAGAGAGAGAGAGAGAGAGAGAGAGAGAGATTTTAGGGATTCTGCATTGTATGTAAATTTATACTTCTAAATTTATGTAATCAAAATAATTTGGTAGCACAGTCTTCGCCTTTTTTAATATAAAATAAAAACAATAACTACTGTTTAAATTATATTGAAAGTTTTTAAAGAATAACAACTTCATACTTTCTTATTATAGCTTGAGAATTCTTCTCTAGGTGAAAAATTTATTTTTTGTTATAGGGAAAAATAAACCAATACACTCAATTCAAATCAAGAGATGTTCCTGTTCTAGTTTTTGAAAATTAATATCTTTTTAGTTTTTTAAAATTTAAATATTTGATATGTCAGTTTACTCGCAACAATTTCTTTGGCTCTAGTATTTTTTTTCGGGTGCCTATATTTAAGAAAAAAAAATAAAAGATGAAAAATATATAATTTCCCAAATAATTTAGTTACTTCCTTCTTTATACTTTCGTTGGTTGCCGACCATGATATGCCTTTAAGGTCTGAAACTCTAATGTAAATGAGCCACTTGCCAAAGCAACAATTAAATCCCCACGGTTCTTAGTTATTATATCTAACTCCTTTTTTTTTGCTGAGATACTACATATAAATATATAATATATATAATATATATACATATATTTAATATTTATTTTTATATATACTATATATATAAAATATATTATATAATATATATATATGATATTTGATAAAATATATATTATTATAAATATATATATATATTAATTATATATATATATTATATATAATAATAATATTATATATATAGTTTATATATTATATATATATATATATATAATAATATCATATATTATATTATATATAAAATATTATTATATATATATATATATATATATATAAATATTATTATATTAATAATATATATATTTTTAATATATACTTATATAATATATATATATTTTATATATATATATATATATAAATATATACTATATATCATATAATTATATATATGTATATTAAATTTATATATATATAATAATAATATGTAATATATTATATAATAAATTATATATCATATAATATATATATAATATATATATTAATAATTATATATATTAATTATATATATATATAATAATATATATTATATTATATTAAATATAATTAATATATTATATATATATATATATTAATTAATATATAATATAAATAATATATTAATATATATATATATAAATATATATATTTATTTATATATATATATTTTTTAAAATAATTAATATAATAAATTATATATATTATAATATATAATAAAAAAATATTATAATTTAAATTATAGTATATATGAGTATATATTATATATATTCAGCGCGCGTACACTATTTATATACCTCACATATTATATGTATTATATTTGAGGTAGGAAAAAAATACAAAAAATAATACTAAAATAAAAAAATAAAAACGTAAAAATTTTATGCATATTTATATTTAATTAGTACCATCTAAATATATATATTATATTAAACCGAATAATATAAATAATGGAGAAATTATAAGAAGAATATAATCTTCATTAGGAGAGCTAATACATAATTTTACTTAAAGTAGGGTATATCATAACTTTTTAGTAAAATATTTTAAAAACCCTTTTGTTTTGAACAGACGAAAACAAAATAGTTAAATAACCAGTCTACGAAACAGCTGTAAGCCGTGTTTGGGACCTAGTCTTTTGTAGACCTTGTAATAGTTAGTATACTTTCTTAGACTATCGTTAATTCTTACGGTTTAATTTTATTACTATTTACCTTTAATGACCTTGCTCGGTGAGGAGACTAGTGATATGGAAAGGAAAATAAACTAGGGAAAAAATATTGAAAAAAGGTCTAGAAAGATTGAAAGCCTGTTGTGGAGCGGTCAGGGTGGTCCCAGGAGAGGGCATAAAGATTTATTGTTTTTTTTTTTTTCCGCACCTTGAATTTTTTTTGGGGAAAATGCATTAAGTAATATCTTGCTCGGCGAGCATATTTATGGGTCTTTATAAGTCTTAAAAATAATTATTAAAGACAATAGTAGTGCTGATCTCGATATGTCGCCCTAAAATCGGATATACTTGCAGCTCTAACTCTATAATTAGAGAACTTCAAAGAGTATCCCTTTAAAAATTCGATATTAGCTTTGAAAATCAGAATATGATTTTAAAATAACGAAACATTTTTTTTACCACTCCCTGAAAAAGAGATATAAGAATTTATCAAAAAATTTGGATAATTAGGATTGTTAAGGATTCCAGTAAATTTGAAATGTTACAACTCGTATACTATCTTCGTAAATTTGCACTATGTAAAGAGAAGAAACATGAAAAATTATACATATTTGCTAAGAGTAAAGTCGCGGGGAAGACACCCCCCCCACCCCTAAAATAAAAATTTATTTTTTATTATTTCTCAACAGTTTTTGTACATGTGAGTATTTGCATCTAAATATTAAATTGAGGCGTATAATTAAATTATATTTAAAATTTGTGTTTATAACATTAAATAATAATTGCTCGATAGGTTTATCATTTATATTTAAATCGACTCCGATTTTCCAAAATTCATTATAAGACTTTATAATTATGATGCACTTAAAAATGAATCTGAAAAGAAGGAGAAAATCGTAAAATGAAAACTTACTAAAGAAAATAACCCAGAAATAAAATATAAAAATATATTGAGAATACGTACCCAATCTCATATAAATGACAACGCATCATTTCTTGATCCTTAATTATAATATTTACATTGAGTATTTAATTTTTCACTCTAGTGTAAATCTTTTCATTGAAATAGGAATCTCATATGTTAACAGCTTTTACTAAACTTTGTAAGCAAATGTTGAAGCTTAAAAAGTAATAGCTCTATCTTAGAGGTTGGATCACATTCTCCGTGATAGCGCCTACACTACTTTTATACTAATATTACCTACAATTAACTTGATTAGCTGGCTTAGCTTGAGCTGCTGCATGCGTTGATAGAAGTAAAAATAAGTTGTGGATCCTTGTATATAGCAATGCTCGCATTTCGGAGAGGTCCTTCTCTAATTAAACGGCTACTTCTGAAGAGGTTATAAGGATTTTTTTACGACTGTAAATCTACACTGCTTGCTTCACTCACTACCCTTCATCCCAATATTTCTATATTATTATTAATCCCCTATTTAAAATGGAACTATCGAAACTGTCCTATATTCTATAACTCAGCTTGAGAGGTAAATTAAAGCTCTATGAAGACAAGCCTATATTATCACAATCTCTCTCTCCTCTCTTGTTCCATTACTTTATCTATTCATATCTGCTCGATCTCTCTCTACTCCTCTTTTATCTCTATCCATTAACTCTATCATCACTTTATATATATATATTCTCTCTATCATCGTTCTATAAACTCATCTATATACTCATCTATAAACTATTATCTCTCTCTCATCTATATATATACTCTCTATCGGTTAATCCTATCTATCTCTCATTCTCTCTCTCATCTCTCTCTATCTATTCTCATCTCTCTCTGATTCGACTTCACTTAAATCATTCATTATGAAAAGTTAACTAACTCCATGTTTTACGTTATATATTAT
>JABUQX010098372.1:0-30388 GCA_015478945.1 Trachelipus rathkii
TTTTTACAATACCTTAAAGAGTAATTCACTAAATGATAAAAACACTTCCAACCAATCCCTCCCCTGACATCTATGTGATCGTAGTTGATCTTTGGATTAAGGTCAAATTTTACTAAAATTGAATGTTTAATTATTATATATATTATATATATTTAATATATACTAATAATATAATATATATTATAGTAATATTATATTATTTATATGATATATAATATATATATTATATATATATATCATATATTATATATTATTGAATAACTTATATATATATATCACTATAATAATGGTATTTTTGACCTTGGATTAAAAATTGGGCAAACTAAGTGTTTAAATATCTTGGATTTATTACTTTATAGAGTCCATTTCAATTTAAATTACTAGATTAAAACGAATTCAAACTATTTCTTCACTTGAGTATGAAATGGTGCTTTTCTGACAAAAATTTTCGAATTCTATATGGCTTTTTCATTGTCACAATCAGTTTAACACCAAGTGGAGATGAAGAAAATTTCTTCACTCCACTTGGTGTTAAACTATTTTGACCAATGAAAAAAGGCACAAATAATAGGCGAATTTTTTGCAGTAACAAGCACCATTTTAACTCAAGTGTAAATGAATAATAGTTGGAATGTCGTTTTAATCTTTGTATTTTAAACTTGGAAGTGTACTCAATATATGTAATAATCCAAGTTTTAAACCTAGCTTTGATTTAATCCACGGGGTAAAAAAAATCCATTATATTTAAAAGTAGAGAAAGAAAAAAACATATGAAAAACAATATATATGCTATATATAATATATTTATATTAATTATATAAGTATCCAACAATGTAATAAAGTATATATCATACTAGATATATACAGAAATATATATATATATATATATATATATATAAATTACATGTGAGAATATATATATCATACTATAAAAATTTAATATATTATATATTAATCATATATATAAATGTATATAATATATTAATGTATTAATATATACTGTTAATCTGTATATGTATATATAGTTATAATGAGCGATACTTGTAGATGGATGACAGATTCGATTTCCTTCCGTTGGTTGCCAGGTCTTACAAATTTGACCTTCCGACTGTCCTTTTATGGGGCTTTTTCACTATACGGCACTTCCCTAATATTAATGTATATAAAATTGTAAAAATATAATATTCTATTAATATAGTATTTTTTTATATTATTTTATTTATAGTTATTTTATATTACTTATTTATTATACTTTAATAAATGTGAGTTCTAGAAGAAGCTTTTGATAGTGTAAAATTGATACCTATAAATTTTTCATATTTATTTTTATATTATTTTTTTTTTTTAATTTGGATATTATTATATTTTATTTTTTAATTATCAATCTATTTATCAATTATATTTTATTATTATATTATTTATTATATATTATTTAATAATTATATTATATTTATATATAATTATATAAAATAATTCTTATTTAATTCTTAACCATTTTATTAAGTAATTGTTCGCATAAATTAAGTGGATTCGTGCTTTTGGGCTATGTTATATTGATTTCGCATTTCCACGGAAAGAAATTCGATTGTGTCTTACTATATATTATTATATATTATATATCTTATTTAATATTTTTTATATATATATATTATATTTTATATATAATATATTATAAAATTATATATATATATATTTAAATCTGTGTTCTTACCTATACCTAAACTCTTATTCTAATTTCTAGGACTTAATAGCCCTCTCATGTTAGGAGCCTACCTTAAATGGATTTTGTTAGCCCCGGGATTACTACTCAATCGAATGATTCTTGTAGCCCCTCCATGTGAACTAAACCTAATGAATCTTTGCTTTAACCCTTTCCAGTTACTTACCTAACTCTGTATGGATTTTTTTGTTTTTGTCCTCAAGTGACTAAGCCTAAGGTGATTTTCTGTTAGGGTAAAGCGGAAGTTTCCTGAATGCTAACTGAATTTTGGGAATATTATAAAACAATTTGAAAGTAAAATTATATATCATATTATATATATATATATTATTATAATATAGTATTAATTATATTATTATGTTATATATTTTTATATATATTAATATATATATATTATATATAGTATATTTATGTATATTTTATATATATTATATATTCCTTTGTAATAATAATATATTTAAAATGAGTTTTATCTATTTGCCTGAAATAAAATATCTTTAACTTTTACACAGTTCTAACCTCATTGTAATATATTACCTGTGTACCAAGTGCCTTTGTATCCATATTTATTCGTTATGGACCCCACTTTAGGGTCTTTAAGTGCAAAGATTATTGATTTGACCACTATTAACAAATCAGTGGGTTTTCACTTTATATCGTTTAAAATAAGAAATTAATATTTCTTTTTTTTTTTATTGAAAGGCAGGCGAGAGTTATAAAAAAAAATATCCTTCATTCGCTTTCGACATATTTTACTTCTTTGAAATCTGTTCTTTGAATTATAAAATAATTAATTTTTTATTTAAATACTGAAATTCCTTATCGCGACAGGAACACAAGTTTTTAGAATCTAAATTAACACATCATTTCCAATTAAAGGTTCAAAATAGAAATGCTAAAAATTGTCTGATAATATGTCTTATCTGTATATAAAAACAGGACAAATCTCTCATACAGAAGACAAATTCTGGCAACATGCGAGTTTAAGTCCAAATAGAACTGTAGTCGTATCTAATGTTAGCCTAATGATAATATTATATATAATATATATATTATAATATATATATTATAATATTATATATATATATTATAATATAATAGTATATATAATATATATATATATATATAAAGAGCCAGATGATTACACAGCTAATATATCTAAAGTTCTTTATATACGATTTCCTTTTTTTCTTTTATTTATAATTTTTTTAAAGGAAATTCTAACAAAAAAATGACAAAGTAGTATTGGGATATCGTCGATATGATGTATAGCATAAATATATTATACTCAGACATATTAATTATATACTAATATGATTAATTAATTACTATTATCATACAATATATACTATTATTATACTATATGATATATGAGTATATATGCCATATATCACTATAAAAATAATAAGTATATATATAATATTATATATATAAAATAATTATAGCCAAACGGTTCTCGAGCAGTGGTGGGAGCGCCGGGGGGAAAGGGCGCACCTGGACAGGTCATACAATGGACAATTTCCGAACCATGTTATCAATGATGTTCTGCCATTATTCCTTATCAAGTAGTGATATCGCCACATATTTTGTGGTCGAGGTTCATTGTGATTCCTTACATTTCTTTTCAAATTGTTTCAAACATTGGTTTTTTCCTCTTCTTTTATTTTCAATAGTTATGTGTCAACGGCGATTTCGGGGCAATGCGATAGACATTGATTGGGAATTTGTTTTTGTGTGCGACAGTTATTTGGAATGGTAATGTGTCAATAAATTGTTTCTACGGGAAGGGAATATATGATATGCCTATATCAATTCAACATGTGCTCCCCCCCAACATACCGGTTCCAGGTTATTTATGCTACTATACCCCCAACCTCTATGTGTGTGGTGAGTTTGGTTCTTTCCGTTAATTTAGAGGATTTTCTAATAACAATAATATGCATTTCCTAAACAAGCAATATCTTTTATTATTCTACGTAACGCCTGCGGTTCTGGGTTGTTACCTTTACATCCCGTAGGCATTATCGACATGTGGGCTCCCCTGCTAAGCTAAGCATCATAACGATAGGACGGGATCGAGGTTGCACCTAAGACCTAGGCATGTAATACCATCAAGTATACATCTGGCGGGGGATAACAGCAACCCGACCTCTCGACGTTGCCTTAAACGTTCATCCTCCTAGACTCTTGGCAGTGGATAGTATCGACGTTGCCCTAACCTCAAGCTCTAACGTGGACGGATGACCGTCCCTTAATTTAGCTACTATATGGTACGATGGACTCTCGGTGTAATCGACAGTTGCCATATTCACACAATTCCTATAATAAGAATTTTTTTTAATAACCAAGGTATATTGGTGTTTATGAAAGAAGGAAAAAGTGTTTTCACAGGATAACTAAACCGATAGTGAAGGCATCTGAACAGGTGTAACGGATGATTCGACGTTGCCTTAAAATTGATCTCTAGCGTGTGACATGGATTATAGAATCTGTTTTATGCCCTATATTATACCTCCTATAGGTTAGATTCATCTAACGTGGAAGACGGATTTGCATATATTTGAGCGTTGCCATTTAAACCTCCCTGTTCGAGTGCCTCTACCAACATCGATGGATCGGATTCTTGGCACGTTTATGCCATCCTAACCATCCTTAATACTCTAACTGTAACGGATCGATATGGCGTTTGCCTTAAAGTAGCTCAAACTGGTGGAACATGATCGGACTTTGTCGCATAAACCTAGCAATCCTAACTGGCGGATCGACTTATTGCCTTTGAATAAGCCTTCTAGCTTCTGTCTACACGTGGAACGGTGGATTGACGGTGTAGCCTTAAATGTAGCTCTAAACGAGTAGGACCGGAGAGGATCGAAGCCATTGCCTAAACCTCACTCGTTAAATGTACGGGATCGACGTATTGCCTTATATACTGAGCTCCTAATGCTGGTACGGATTCGACTTTGCCCTTAACTGTCTTCTATAATCCTGGATCTGTGTAGAGAACAATACTCATAACGTGCACTTACAGACACAAGATAGAACAATCTACGATTGGGTACGGATTTCGACACGTATTTCTTGTCTCCTTAAGACCTAGCTTCAAACCTAACATGGACGATCGGACGTTGCCCTTAAACACATAGCTCCAATGCTGAGACGTAGACCGGATCGACGTTGCCCTAAACACAACTATAATCCTAACCTGAAGGGATTGACTTTGCCCAAAATTACTAGGCATATTTATTGATCTGATGGTCGACTTGTACGCCTAAATACCTAGCTCTGAACTTCTCTTTATATACTTTAATATATATATATATATCTATATTATAAAAAATATTAAAGGTATAGAAAACGGAATATATATATGGCTATATATATTATATCTACTTATACGGTAATATATATATATTATTTTATCTAGGTAGGTATATATTATGGGATAGGGGTTATGGTGATATAATATACTATATATAGTAGTTATATTAGTAATAAATATATAATATTATATAATTAATTATATATATATAATATATACTATATTATATAGATTTTAATATTTCTCAGAATTTATAATATATTAAGGGTATACTGTCGCTATAGGTTATATATGGAGTTAGTGATTTATTATAATCTTCTGTATAACCTAGTGTTGAGCTCTCGTTATTCACCCTTTTCTGATAATATGAGGAATAGAGATGAGGTTTTCTATTGTTTTGCGTTACGATAAACTGGAATATAATCATATGGGTAAGGTCCACGAATAATCAGATGGTAATTTCTAGCTGCTAGGACTGCTCTTCATAAGAAAACGGAGTGATAGGGGGTTGTCAGACGGGTGATCCCAGATGTGGACGGGGCCTGTCGAATTTATGTCGCTATTTAATTACGCCTTTGGTTGCGTTGAAGCTAATGAGATCCAATAATATAAAGGTAGTAAATCTGATTTCAGTACATTTCATAAGAAATTGTAGTTATTTGGTGTTGATGTAGTTTAGATGTGTGAGGATCATCGGAACATCCCTCTAAACAAAGGTACGTATCGGTCGCGACGAGTTCCACGCCAACACCGGATAGAAAGGTTCAGGTATATCAGAGCGAAGTTTGTGTTAGATGGGCCGGGAGAATGCTGGAGACAACAGATCTCTGAGGAATGCGCTGTCACGAACGTGCGCATACAAGATCTTACGATGTTATTATATTATTATATTCCATATTAGTGCGAAGTAAAGAATAGAGTGATTCCCCGAAGGATCAAACTGGAGTGTTTTTGAAAGCCTTCTGCGTCTCCTTCCTGCGGTTTCCAGCAGCCGTGCGTCGCATCATTCCCCTGCAACCGTTCCCCGCACGGCTAATCGCGCGACGTCAGGCGCGCGCCGCGCGCGCTAGGCACACGATCTCGAGGCTCATCCTCAGGAATATTGCAAATTATGATTAATAAACTGAAAATTAATTATGAAAGATTGTGTTAAATTATTTATTATTGTAATGAATGCTCATTATTATTGATGAAAGAAAAGCTTGAAGATAATACTGCAAGAAATTTTTAAATATTTCGTTTATTAAAAAAATTATAAAATACAAATGGTATACGCCCGACATTCTTTAGTAAGATAACAAAAAAAGTCATGAATGAAATATCGTGAGATATGTGCATTAAGTTCTGACATGTTGTATTTGACGATCTGCAGTTTAATTCTTTTGCAAGAAGGTGACCAGTTACCAATGGTCTAAGTGTAGCAAACTAGAAGTACCAATTGTGTAGGTGTAACAAACTGGGAGTAATATTGGTGAAAGTGTAACTATTAATGGTGAGTACGTCGTAACAAATGTAGGAGTACTGTTTACATATCTCTATTTCGAGATTACCCTGCCATAGGTGGGTTAGGCCTGAGTGTCGAGTACTCGATTAAGGAATAAAAAGAAATCGGGGTCAAGAAATTTAGCTTAGAGTATGGAGCAAATAGCGATGCATATTTTCTTCTAGGTTTATATATATTCAATTGGTATTGTCTATATTTAAATTTCTAAATATTATGATAAATAATGATAAAGTAATATTCCTATGATAATAGTAATAATTATAATTAGTAAAATTATTATATTCCTATAACATACTATAATATATTAATAATACTTAATTATGTATACTATTATATATTATAAAGTATTGCAGTATGTGCATATAAATACTCCATAAGTAATAACAATTACTAATGGTATATTACATAGTTTTATTATTTTTATTATCTTTTCTTACTCATCGGACTATAGCATTCTTTGTTATGAAAGACCAGACTCTACATTTCCTTTTACTATTTTCGTCTTAGCAGCAATCTTTTATTATTTTAGCATTGCCATGCTGATTGGTTAGTATCACTTGTTTTTCGCTTTCTATCTATTAATAGTCCTTTTCTTTGAAGTATGTATTTCCTAAATTCTGTGTTGGTACAAGAAATGATCAGGCTCATCGGGCGTTTCTCCTGTCCTATGAGGAGGTATTCAGTGAGACAGCCTTTTATATTAATAGCGAAGTCTTCTCTATAAGCATCGATGAAAATATTTTCACTAAGTGCAGCTGTAGATAGTGGAAGCATGAAATAGGTACCAATGGAAGACGGGATTTTATGAAATAATAGACTTAAAAACAACCGTTGTTTCTAGAAAATAGAATTATTAAACTCTGAATTTTCTTAATTTTTGTGCATTTCAGTCCACTTTTGATTAATTTTTTTGCTATCATTTTTAGATGTCTACTTATTCTATCTTTCCTACTAGAAGTGTTGCTGCTTTTATGTTTGACGTTAGTTAATATAATGTGGGTGATTACTCAACTCTTGTTTTCGAAATGTTAATTATTTGATTACCCCTTTCCGACCTTAGATGGTTAATGCTCATGCTTTATTATATATGCATTTCTACGATATACCTATATAAATAGCTATTATAAATTTTTCTCACTTGAGGTCAGTGTAAAAAAAGATTTTAGATTTAAGCACATACTTCCTGGTTAATAAAGATAATTGCCATCCTTTTTTTTACTGATTTTACCCCTTTCGAATTCTTGATTTATATTATTTGATTTTTTTTAAAGTTGCATCTATACTTGTGTATTCGAACTCCTGAATGTGTTTCAGATAACATAGGGTTCTCCAGTTTCATCCTCAGGGGATGTCCGTCTGAGATTTTCTAGATTTTTGGGATACTATATTCTTTTCAAGTTACGTTATAATTAGGAGTCATATTATTTGTTATATGAAAGTGGTATCCTATGACAATTGAAAAGAAATCTTCGTTTACTAAATGGAGTTACTGATACGAAGTTAAATATAAGGAAAGAAATGATTATTGGCTTAAATATCAGAATCAATCTCTCTCTCTTTCCGAGAGATGGTATTCGAAGGTTGATTATCAGCCATATGTTACCGTAGTGTCGATGTAAAACAAGAAGGCGTTGCCATTTCGGAATATTGAAATTTTATGAGGTAAGACTTTATTTTTTTTATTATTATATATCTTTTACTGTTTGTGGAGAAGTTAAAGCATGTTTTATCCAAAATGTTCAAACCTCTAGATAAGACATCAGTGTAATTGTAATTTATTGTTTTGTTATTGGGTTTATAAAAAAAAATAGTAATCATAATTTTTCTAATAAAAAAAAAAAAAGAATCTAATTTTATAATAATGTCACAAAACAATTACTTACAATGAATACTCATATATATAATATAATAATATATATATTTATTATATATTATATATATATCGCTAATATTATATATATATTATATTATATATATATTATATATATTATCCCTATAACTAAGCCTAAATATATATATAATTAATACTTATACATAGATATGTAGTACTCAGTATATATATATAATATATATAATTGCCGTTATATATATTTTATATATTATATATATATACGCTATATTTATATATTATCTATATATTTTATATAAATTAGTATATTATAGTATTAATATATAATATATAATATATAATATTATATATATATATAATAATATATATATATTATTATATATATGATATCTATAAATATATATTCCGATTACTAGAAACAGGATTGAATAAGCAATCATAAGACATTTCAACCATTATCTCGTGTGCTCTCGGACGATCATCGATTTCTCCCTCCTCCCTACCCATGCTTCTTCTCTCTTCTCCTCTCTCTCTCTCTTCTTCTCTTCTTCTCTCTCTCTCTCTCTCTCTTCTCTCTCTCTCTCTTCTTCTCTCTCTCTTCTTTCTCTATACTTCGGCATATTGCTTTTGAGGAAGTTCCAGAATTGTCGCAATGTCAACTAGTTTAAAATATGATATATTTAGGTGATATTATTATATATATAAGTATTATATATATTATATATATTATATATTATAATAATATATATATATTAATAATTTATATTATATATACTATATATATCATACATATATTATAGTTTATATATTATATAAATATATATATATATATACTATAATATATAATATATATATATATATTATATATATATATATTATAGTAGTATTATATATATATATATATAGTATAGTCATATATTAATATATATATGTAGTATATAATTATATTAATATATATATATCATATCAATTATATATTTGTTAATATATATTATGAATTATATATTATATATATACTCATAATACTTACTATAGTTATTATATATTTCCATAACGCAAACGCTATATAATATATTTTCAAACTATATACATTTATAAAAATATATATTACTACTCAGTATACGTAGGTATATATATAATAATATATATATAAAGATATATTATATTACTTATATATATATATATAATATATGTATTATATCTATATAAAATATTATATATATATATATATTAAATATTAAGAATTATATATATATAATATTAAGATATTATATATTAAAATATAAATGATAAATATAAGTATATTATATATATATATAAGTAATATAAAATAATATAAGAATTATGTACTAATATATATTGATATATACATTATATATAATTATATATTTTAATATATTATATATATTTTTATATATAATATATATTTATATTAATATATATTAAAGATATATGTTGGATAATATTTCTAGTATAGTTAATTTACTATATCTATCTAGCAAAATAAATTCTTCTATGTTACATTACACACCTTTAATCGAATGAGGCTAGAAGTGATTTAGCAATCAAACGTACTAAAGAGGGGAAATATTTAACCTTCTTCAATTCGCCAGTAAGGATATTATGAGAAGATTGGGAAATACAATCTGAGAGAGATAGGGAGAATAAAACTAAAGTTGAAGGCATAAACATGGATTATTAGACAGAAAGAGGAAACACTGATCTTGATTTCTCTTGAATATGAAAGTTGCAGAAATAACTTGGGTGCAAGTGTGAGGGAAAGAATCTTATTTATGTATCTTTTTACTCGATTTAGAGATAATGCTTTTTACACGATTGCAGGGAAAGCTGTGTATATGATATGGATGACCCTACTAAAACGGAATAGACCGAATTGTTAATTAGAATGGATATAAATAGAAAAGGAAATGCAGGTTAATAGGAATAGAATAGTGCTCTGAAGAACGTCAAATGGGCGTTGGTGATGTTTTTGAAGGTGGAAGACGGGAATTAGACTAAGGCACGCCTATCTCAACGTTACTTTTGTACTATGTATGATAGAATAAATGTAAAGAATGCGCTGGGAAGAGGAAGAGGAGATGGCTAGGTTGTATATGCTGAAGAAGTATATAGCGATGGTGACGCAGAGATAGTGAGACATTACAAAGAGGTAGGACAATAATGTGTCAGAAGTGTACGAGAGATGATTGTGGATGAAGAGATGAACAAAGAGAAGACAGATACAATGAAAATTTCGAGGGAGAGGGATAGATGTGAGATCCAGGTGGACGGGATAATGTTTCGAGACACGGAAGCTTCAGTTTCCTGGGAGTGACGGTGAATTCGGAGGGGAAGATGACACAGGAGATCGAGGAAAAGATCGAGAAATTTTCAAGAAGACTGAGGCAACTGTACACGATATCGCAGAGCAGGCATGTGACCAAGAAAAGCGTTGAGATGCTCATTACATATACCCGATTGCTGAAGAGCGACGCGTGATGTTACGGATGGCGAATAAGTGGGACTCTGACCCACCAAAACCAGAGTAAGGAGTTGAGGCGGCGGAGATGAAGGTTTTAAGACTAATAGTCGGAGCAAGTAGATGGGGAGAGGAGGAGAAATGTGGAGATTAGGCGCGAGCTTGAGGTGAGTCTGTTCTGGATCTGGTGGGAAAACAACAGTTGAGATTGTACGAACATGTTAGAAGAATGAAAGATGAGAGAACGCGAAAAGTTACGCTACGGAAGAAGACAAGGGAAGAGATGGGTAGATGGGTTGTGTGCACTGCGCAATGAAGAGAGGAAACGAAACCTATGAACAGGTGGAGAAGAGCAGATGTACCGAAGACAGGACGGCATCGAGAGGGGCTTCGTATGAGAGGCGCAAACCAACCTTACACGCAAGGTGAGAAGATCATCAATATATATACCCTAATATATATAATATCATATATATATATACTAGATATATACGCCTATATAATTATATATATATTAATTATGATAATATACTATACGTCTATATATTATATATATATATACTCATAATATATACTATCCATATACTCACAATATATACGCTATATATATCATTAAATATATATATATTATATTATGATATATTGATTATATATATATATATATATATAATTATATATATGTATATATATATATATATCTACTATAGATATATATATAGAGTATAGTATATAGATAGATACATCTGTGATAGCCATTGACAATGTTTTACATATAAGATTAATTAATTGATTGTTGTTCAAATTACAAAATCTGGTTTGTATTATTAATTAATGATTCTTAAATCATTTTTTCTCAGCAGTTTTACAAGTAAATATTAAAGAATATTTTATCTCTAAATTGTGACATTGAAAGTCTCGACGGTAACTCTCATGTACCGTCTTCATAAATTAACATAATGAAAAATAAATTATTCGTGAGAAAACGATATAATAAACCATCTTTTACACTCAAAATAAATATAATACAATAGAAATAAACTCTAGTAAAATAAATGAATAAAACCTACTTCGATGTACTGAAAAGGGTTAAAATAGTTCCGAAGTGACCATTATACGCTTCAGAGAATCGTTTGGAAACAATATTTTTGAAATTTTACTTCGACCTAGTTCTACGAGAAATTATTTTAAACTGACATTGTTTGGAGATATCTGAGTATTTATTTGAGTAGTTTATTTATCTAAGACAGAATAATAAATCATTTTATAATTGACAAGACACAGCAAGAATCATTTTCTTTATTTAATATTTGTTAATAGGTACGTCGGACCTTTCCATTTCAATCTCAGCTTTCTTCATATAACTTAGGAAAATATCATCATTATCGCATCTCATGTGGGAAGCTCTTTCACAAATGGCTATATTGCAATGCACATCTGAAACTCCTACTGCGATTTTTTCTGGAGACATTTCAGTCATTTCAGTTGATTCAGAAATATGTTGTCATTGAAGATAAGTAACAAAAACAAAGTCAAATTGCACACAACTTTTATTCTTTGAAAGCCTCTGCTTGCCAGATTGTTTTGCTATTAGTTTAATCTAGCTTTTCATCAACGTTCTTCTAAGCTTCACTTCTAATCTTTGCCTTGTTCTTTCTTTGAAAATAGAGTTTACGATTTTAGAATTTGAATTCCACCTCACTTCACTGTGCGTTTGATTTCTTTTATTCACTATAACGTCTCTTAAAACTAGCAGTTCGTTGGCTCGACTATGAAAAAAGGAAGGGCATATTCTTTGAAATCGCAAAAGATAATATTAATGGCTGCATACATTGCGACATGCTGTTGCTAGGTTAGGACAGAGGTTCGCGATGTGCCAGAACAATTGGGATCTTAAAATATAAGTGCGTTAGAGGCGCTAAACTACGAATTTTGCCTGAAGGCCCATTTTAGTTCAGAAGAATTTACACTTGCATCCTGATGATGTTTGTTGGCACACGAGCTTTATTTGTTAAAGTCAAAGGGGTCTCTAAATATTTCAACCAAAATGGAAAACAACCTGATGCATACGGTTGTAATCTAACAAGATCAGCTGGTAAAATAAGGATTTAAAATTACAAGGAAGGATCAACGCAACGACAATTTAAAGAACACTGAGTTAATTCAGATTTATCTGTCGTCATCATCACGGACCTGGAATTAAAACTAAAGAGTGAGTCACGTATTATGCTACAAATTGGTTTCTCTTTTTCTCCATAGCTATGCCAAAA
Source organism: Trachelipus rathkii (assembly GCA_015478945.1). Lineage (NCBI taxonomy): Eukaryota > Metazoa > Arthropoda > Malacostraca > Isopoda > Trachelipodidae > Trachelipus > Trachelipus rathkii. The sequence goes on from JABUQX010098372.1 coordinate 13,139, forward strand.
AAACCTCCTTAGATAATGTTCGTTAATCTATAGTTTGATCAGACCGAGTATATCTCACCAGTCATAGTTCATGACTTTTTCCATTATCTATGCTATATTAATTAGACATCATCACAAAAGAATAACTCTCTTTATATTAATTCCCTTGGTGTACGAATCTTAGATTTCACATGTCCACGAAAAGTATTAACTCTCGTTTAGCCAGTCAACCAAAGTCAAGATCAATAACGTTGCGGTTGAATTAATACTACGTCCATATTCTTAGCAATCCTCGCTAATAAATTCCTTTTCTCTCTAACTCCCCTTGCTTGCTCGTATTATTTGCTCGTCAATTATAATAGCCGAACGTTCAAAAGGAATTCTTTTTACTCTATATAATGTTACCAAAAAGCAAATCCGTTGTGAATGTAGGTAAGTCTCTCGAACATAAGGAGTGTCTATCCAAGAAGCAACAGACAGAGATTTTTGCAGATGAGATCAAACTAAAATGTACCCTTGCATATACACACATAACAGTATTTTCCTTGTTCCCTATAAGAAGTACATGGCCAGCAATAATACGATTTTTTTACGCCAAACTACCATTTGCATAAGCACAAATCTTTTTCTTACCGTACCTTATGTCTCGAATTTGTAAAAGTCGTCTAGCTGCCTTTTTACAAATGATGTTAATATGGTGGAGTCACGTATCTTGTGCGCTGTGAGTTCTCACCTTTCTGCAATCATACAGTTTCTCCTTTTGTTCCTCTTCTAGACATCTTGGATCGAACAAGAAATGGCCTCTCGCTCTATGAATAGAGAAGCATAATGTGGCATTATTTAAGTTATTAATTCTCATCAGTAAAGTATTAGAAATTTAATTATTATACAGAAATAATGCAATCACCAGTGAATATAATTGAAATACTTGATAAATAGAAATTTGGAAGTTATATTATATATTATTATTATAATATATATATACGTGCTTGTCAGAGGTTTCAAAAAATATTACTAATATATCTCATTTTTCAGCTTTTATTCATGGTGAAGTAAGGCTTAATTACTATTTTGCAATTTTTCTACTTTAACCCTTCGACTCTTTTTCGCAAATAAGCATTGTTAATTTCGCAAATCTGATCACTCTATAAGGTCCAGTATATCTAGCACCGGTTTTTTCTATAAATTATATAGCCTGTTTTAAACATCGCATTTTTCGTATTTTTCAGATCTTTCGATATGAATATGTTTTTGTTATAGGTAAATTAGAGCGCGACGACAGCGGTTTCAAAAGTAAAGCTAATTAAATCATGTTTAACATTCATCGCATTCTTTAAAGAATCATGGATTAGTGGAATGCCATAATTCTTACTTAATCTATTAAATTTTTTTTACAAACGCTCTGAAATCAACCTATTGTGCACTGAATTCTTCTTTTTATGATAATCGAAATATCTCTCTCAACAGCCTCTCTATGATAGTTTCGTTAATAATATTCTTACCTGGAAGTCCCCAAAATATCTTGAGTACCTTATTAAGAAATGTCATCAGATATTTATATCCCCTATATTCAGGTAAATTTAATATAAAAGATGTATTGCTTCGAACTCTGGGACACATTTAAATTTTTTCAAATTAGGATTTATATTTCTAATGAACTTTCCCAATGACATGTAACAAAGAGAGCAATTTTTTTTTACTGACTCATACATTCATTCAAAAACAAAATCTGATTTCAAAGTGTATATGGTTTTCTTCTGTCCCAAAGTTTATGATCGGGAAAGCAAGCCACACCGTCGTTTACATATTTTTGTGTAAACTTATCAACTTATCTGCCCAAAGTTCTATTTCTGTTTTTTATCAAATCGAAAATAATTTCTTTTTAATATTAACGGTTTTGCCTTTGCGGCTCAACGATTTTTTTAAATTTTCATTTGTTTATTGTGTCTTTGTTAATTGCGCCGTAATTTATTCCTTTATTAAATGATTATTATTATTATATTAGTCAAATCCACATTAAGCACACCGCCGAAATTCACCATCGTAAATTTTTCCAAAAAATTTAAAATTCTTTGTGATGAATAAGGAAACAAATTTAGGCCATACCTACCTCTCCATACTATTGCCATAAAATGTTTTAATAATTTTAAATTTTTAAACCAGAGATTCTTGAAAGAGGAAGCACCTTATCTATAGTGGTGACTGTGTTTAACCCTTATTATGTTACAAACTATAATTGTATTTCGTTGAAACTACCATGATTATTTATCTCTATCTTTGTGCAATCTGCTTTCCTTTCTTGTGCTCTGTTTCACTATTATAAGGCTTCACTGCTTGCAGGCAACTATAGTAATAAAACAATACCTTGGTCACTATTGATTTTAGTGGTTCTTATTCCACTGTATCATGAATAATCTCACTAAGCTCACATGTGAGGACATATTATTAATTCTCTTTATTTTATTTTTCTAATTTACTGATTGTATGGTTCTTGAGGCTTACTCCCTGAAACACTGAATTAATAATTATTAAAAGCTATCTATATTTGTTTCACATTGACAATTCTTACATTTAGATCTGATCATCTCACTTAAGGATTGATCTCTGGATCCAGTTAATACTTTTTTTTCATATTATATTCTTACATTATTACAATGTTATCTCTTTATTTCATCTTCTGATAAATTTGTCGTACCGTTGCTAGTAATCATAACAATTATACATAATTGTTTATTGTTATGTTATTCTTTTCTAATCAGAAATGTTTTCAGTTTTTGTCATCTTTTAGCACAACGAAATTGTTATCCAGATTTTGAATGTTTCAATTTGGTTAGATTGAAATAAAAGATGAACCTTTTGATATCAGGTCATCTTTTATTTCAATCTCATCATCTTGGATATTTTCAGACCTCTACCACCTCATAATGGTTATACTTTTTATATATTTATGTTATTTACCAATTATTGTTAATAATGTTATTGTTACTGTTATTTTAACTATCAGAAAAATTTTCAGTTTTTTGCAATCTTTTTTAGCAAAGCAGAAATTGTTACCCAGATTTTGATGTCCATGGTAGATTGAAATAAAAGATGAACCTTTAGATATTGGGTCATCTTTTATTTCAATCTCATTATGGGTATTTTCGATCCTCTTCCAAGTGAAAATGGTAATACTTATTTATATATTTTGTTATTAACCAATTATATTATTATTGTTGTTATTTTATCAATCACAAAAATTTTAGGATTTTCCAATCTTTTTAGCAAAACAGAAATTGTTACCCAGATTTTGATGTTCAAAGTGAGATTGATTTTTTGGATATTGAAGAGGAAGAGCTGTATCATATGATCAACTTTTTTAGATCAAGGATTTTAGATTAGATGAAAATGAATTGAAAATAGTGTTTACAGGTAATTTGAGTGTTTATAAGAAATTTCATTTTATTTACAGGTATGTGTGTGTTAGAACTGAAGTTTTCAATTCAGGTTGTGTCACTGACTCAAATTTTTCAAAATTCTAACCACAAGCAGAATATATTTCTTTTCTAAAAATACATCTTAAAATGTTCGAGTTCATTACATGCAAACATTTCAAACTCTCACTGTCAGTAAAAATATTAGCTAATATTTTTAGTGCTGTAACTTTCGCCATGAATTTGGATATAGGCTGGATAATCTGGCATAAAAAGAGTTAGGTAACCATGTTAGGTAATATTTTATTTTTATTACATGTAACCACCACTCACGGACAGATCTCTTTTCTAGAAGGGCAGAATAATAATAATAATAATGAAAAAATGATGGGGAAACTCACCCCATCCCAAATGTAATGCAAATCTATGAGGTGAACGCAGATGGAGGACTTGAAAGAGAGGGAGATTAAATGCAACAGGAAAATCAGATGAAGGCAAAGGTTCCACAGAAGAGATATGGCTGTAAAGAATGAGGCACGACAATGAATAAAAGTCTGGGGATCCCAAAATTCACAAAATTCATGAGAAAGAAGAGCACCCCTTGTGGAATAAGGGCTATGCATTGGTGGAGGAATGTGAGAGGCCAACTCTCTCGAGCACCTGCACGTTGTAGTACCATTATTAAAAGAGAGTACAGAACACAACATTGCTTGTAGTGAATGTGAAATTTGGAGACCATTCATATTTAGCAACTATAAAAGAAGTGTTACCGCTATTAATTAATAAATCCATTATTTTTCTCTTTTTTATATAGTTTTATACTACACATTAACAGCCGTCCAGCTCACGGTTCAGAGCCCTATGCGAAGAGGGGGTTGTTACTCAATTTTATACTTCGACCCTAAGACTAAGATAAGCCTCAAGAAGAGAGGAACTCCTCACCCTGCCCCAGTTTATACGAACCTGGGTCTGCTCACTTTGTTCGGTTGTGTGCTCTCACTGAGCCTATTATAAATATTATTATTAGTTATGTGAGTAACTTTATATTTTTATTACTTATTTATTACTTATTATTTATTATATTTATTATATTATTTATTATTAATTATTAATTATTGAAATGTTTGTTAAATTCTTTCAGGAACAGGAAAAAATGTTGTTCGCCAAACATTGATGTCAGAGAATGAAAGATTGGAAGTAAACAGAGTGAGCCGTTTGTGATATTGCAGGAAGCACACGAGACATCGCTAGACACATTTCTGAGCAAATAGTTTGGATAGGTTATCATTGTTATAACAAAAAAAATTTTCTTGGAGGTCTTCACATTAGATATTTTTTTAATTAATTATATTTTATAATATTATATATATATACTTACTATATATATATATTTACTATATATTATTATACTACTAACATATTATTATATATATATTATATATTACTTATCATATATATATATTATATATATGACTAATTATAGTATATATTATTTATTATTATATATATTATATACTATATATTATATATATTTTTTCTTTTCTATATATATTATAATTATATCTTTATATTTATTATATATATTATATTATAATTATATATATATATATATATTATATATTACTATCATTATCTTATATATAAAGTTGTAAATAGGCAATTCACAGGTTATTTGATTATTTGTCGCAATGTATGCAGGTTTATATTTATCTTAGGTATTTTATATCTGTTTGGATCGAGTTTATGTGGTTTAATATGTCTTAAAGTGTCAGTAGGACACGTTGCTGAATGGTATGAGGGTGGCTGTTGCAAATTAAATCGGTAAGTGGATTGTAAAGGACTAGGTCATTGAGCGCCGCTAGGATCTTGCAATGAAGGGTATGTTGTTTACTTCTTGTGATTTAATGTATATTTAGTCGAAACTATTGGTCTTTGGAAATTAAGGGGTTATTAAGATACTTCAAGTAGCAATGTTGTTTCAGATTTGAGATCAATTCTTAAGGGGCGTGTTTAGTTTGTGTGAGAAGATTATTGAATAAATGAATGAATGAAATGCAATTAGGGGACGTTGGTGGTTGAGAAACGGAGTAAATTGCGAGAATTAAATGAATAGTACATGCGGTCATGGTTTTGGTTTCATGTGGAATAGGATGTTGATGATAGTTTGTTTGGATATAGACGGATGTTATAGGTGGGTGAGTGATGTTGGGGAATCGACCAGCATGGTAGACTGAATGTAAAATGTGGATTGAGTCATGTAAAGGAATGCTAGGAGAGAGGAATGTGAGGTTGGCAAAGGCGAGATGAAAAGTGCATAATAGGAGTGAATGGCGTGGTTTTGTGAAAGGGTATGGTTTTGGGCCCACCTGGCACAATGGATGAACCCCACACAGACGAGATGCCATAGTGAGGAGGGTCGTTCGCGAGTTCACCGTAAAACTCTAGGGTGATTTTCTGTGACTGCTGACGAGTTTCACGTTAAAAGTTAAGGGGAGGTATACGCTGGGCTTATTCATTTTCGAACTTGCATCATATTCTTCTACTATTTCTTTTTGTCTATGCATGTTGGGTCACTTACCGCGAGTCTATGGGGAGAGAAGGTGGTGATGATATATATATATATACTATTATATATATACTATATATATATATATTATACTATATTTATTATATATTATATATATATATATTATTATATATTAAATTATATATATAATATATTTATTATATATAATATTATTTATATTTATATATCATATATATATTATTACTATATATATATTACTATATATAATTAATATACTTAAATGTTGGTATTTCCTGTGTTATCCACTGTGGGTTTACTCAGTTTCCCTGCATAGGGGATAAAGCCCGTTAAAAAATTTGTAGTTTCTATATATATATATATATTATATTGATACTAATATTATATATTATATTATCTATATATTATTATATTTTATATCATATTTTATACAATATATATATATATATATATATATATTTATATATATTATATATATTATCTTTATCTTTCTTTTATTATCTTCACCTTCCTTCTTTGCCGCCAACGAATTAGGGGGTATGGTGCTGTCATAGCATTGTCGGAAAGAAAAGCAGTAGAGAACATTGACAAACTTTGTCGAAAAGAAAGCACAGCAATTACCGCCCCGTCTGTATTACCATTAATTTAGTGAAGCTGCAGTCACAGCAGAAATCCACCCAGAGCATCATGGGACCTGCGAACGGACCTCTCATCTATGGTTAAATCGATACATGTAAGGGTTCTAATCCTGGCCCCTAGGCTGGGGGCGCCACAACCATGCCCCCATACAAAACGCCTATTCTCTCTCCTGTGCATTCGCACCTTTTATGTCTTGCCTTGCTGCAAACTCACATTTCTCTCCTTCAGACATTCGTTCCACCGACTAATCCACTTTCTTCTTCGTTCCCAGCCGGTGGATTCCCAGCACACTCGACCACTATACATCCGCTTAACCAAGCCTACTATCATTCTATTCGCTTTTCCACATGACAACATCTTCAACATACTTCATTTATTCCTCATTTACCCCTATTCTTCAGCACCCCACATCCACTCTCTAGATTATTCGTTGAGTTGGCTTTTTTTAATCAATTCTTTACTCACAGCTACACACCTAAATTGATCATCTGTAACACCATTGAACTTTAGATCTATACTTCTTATTCCAAGACCATTAGTCTCACTACTCATACAATAAGGTACAATTCATACCTGATGTAACGCACCCTACACGCTCAAGACTTAGTCTTCTTTGCATTCTCACCAACGATTTTTACGATTGCACTCACCTCGTCGAAACATTGGGCTTCGTCAATACCAACTACTTCTGCATCGTCGTACAGCAATAGAATATTTTTGAACTAAATATAAACTTTAGACAATTCGACGATCTGTTGTGCGTCTAACTACTGTCCACACCGAGGACAGTCTCTCACTCACAACCATAACTTACGCTCTTTCATCCCGTTTACTTTCCAATAGCCCCTCCTTTGCACTACATTCCTGCTCCCAAATCTCTCGTATCTAATCTCTCAAAACGTCTCTTCAGATTCGCATCGACAGAACCAATTCATCCGCATAATAATTTAGGTAGGGGCACCCTCCACTCAGCTCCATTCTCCACCATCTACACCATTCTGCCATCCCTCAAATTTCTTTCATAAGCGGCCATCTATATAACATAATTGAAATAACAAGGTAGACATAAACAAAACCCTGTCTTACTCGCTATTAATCCTAAATCCAATCACCATTTGACACACAATTTATTCTCTTACCACGCTTCACTATCGTCATATTTACTTTTGATTCCATCAGAAGCCTACCCCAAACACCATATATCACTAACACCTGCCCATAGAGCTTCCTATTAATCCTATCCATACGCCTGTTGCAAATCCATAAACCTAAATAGAATTTATTCTCTCTTCCTACTCGTATTCTTCTCAATCATTTGTTTCCAATGTTGAAATGTTTTGATCCAACACATCTCCTCTACCACTCGTTAAACTTGCACCTTGTGTACTCACCGAATGCAGTCCTCAGTCAGCCTCCGACGCACTTCTTTCGTCTCTAAAAGTACCCGCATTACTACCTTTGCCTACAACATTCTCCAATAACTTTATCGCCCTATATATCTTCTACTAGTTCCCCTTTTTTCCTCTACCCCTTATTTACAAGGTATCTATTTACTCGCTCTCTCTCCAATTCTTGGATCTATTCTCCTCTATAAACGCTTCTAATTCACCACATCTTCCAATCCATGCAAGTTCCAACCATCTCGCTTCGCTCTTGATATTTTCACTGTAATTTCATTCTATACCTGTCAGTATTGTTACCATTCTCAACTTTGCATTCACCCTACGCATTTTACCTCGCTCCTTCACTAAGTAGACTTCTTCATCATTTTATTTTGCGTTGCTGGGTTTATTTCTTTTTTGTGTTTTTTGGGCTACATTTTTTTGTCGTTTGTCTCCCTATAAATATCCTTATTCCTTATGCTCCATCAATAACCGCACCACATTCACTACACCTCATGCATTACTGTTATATTATTGTCGCGATTTTCTGAAGTGTTTCTCTTTCCGACACACTCCCCCTCAACTATCCATTTCATCAGTTACAAAAGCACCATCACCTTTTATTCGATTCCATTCTGCAGGGCAATATCCCTCTACATTTCACTCATTCTTCATATCCTTCGCCGCCCTTCCTTCCGCTCGCGAGTATAGCAGCTTTTACCTATTTCCCATTGTATTGTCCTCACATTCATCCACCTCCTTCAATACTGTTCATGTTAACCTCTTGTTTTTCTCTCTTCTCGGCTTTGATTTCATTTTATTTTTTCCTTTTTCTATCTTCAGTCTCTCTTTTTTTCATTTTTATTTTTTCTTTTTTTTCTCCTTCTATCTATTTTCTATTTTTCCATCCTTTTTCTTCCTTTTTTTTGTTTTATCTTCTCTTTTTTATTCTTTTTTCGTTTTTCTTTGTTTTTTTTTTTTTCTTTGTTCTTTTTTTTTCTTTTTTGTCTTCTTTTTTCTTTTTTGTCATTTTTCTTTTTTTCTTCGTTTTTTTTCCTTTTTGTGACTGTTTTCGACCTCCTGGTATGTTTTCCTTTTCTGTTTTCTTTTTTGTTTTTCTTTTTTTTTTCTGGTGTTTCACTTTCCTCTTTATTTTCCCACACACCTGCGTGGTGTAGTAGTCCCGCTGTGTTCTTATCCCTTGTTTCCCCTCTCCTTGTGGCCTTCCAACTCCTCTCTTCTTTTCCTCCTGCTTCTTTCTCCTTTCTTTTCCCTATCTCTTCCTTCGTCTTCCTTACTCTTCTTTACCATTCTTGCCGTATTATCAAACTTACCCTCCCTTTTTTTCTTTCTCTTTTCTCTCTTCTTCCTCCTTTTCCCTTCTTCCTTCCTTTTTACTCTCTTCAACGTTTCCCTCTTCTTCTCTTCTTCTACTCGCCCTATTCCCTTTCCCGTCCTCTTCTCCCCTCTTCTCTTCCATCCTCACTCTTTTTTGCTTCTGGTCTCCCTCTTTCGCTTCTCCATCTCAATCCACTCCTCCTTCGTCTTTCCTTGTTCCTCTGCCTCTCTCCGTATTTCATCTCTTTTCCCCCCTCTTCCTCTTATCCTTTTCTGCTCCGCTCTTAGTCTCCCCTCTTTCTCTCTTTTCTCCGTCCCCTCCTCCCATTTCCATTTTCCTTTTCTCTCTGGCCTCATCCCTTTCCTCCTTTCTTGTTGGCTCGTTCTTCTTCTTTTTTCATTTCTCCACGCTCCTCCAACTTTGCTTCTTCTTCTCTTCCTTCTCCTTCCATTTCTTCTCCTCTCCCGCTTTCTTTCTTCTTATTTTCGTTCATTTCTCATTTTTTCAATTTTTCTTCCTTCCCTTTCTATTTCCTTTAATCTATTCCTTTTACTTCAATTTTCTCTTCTCTCTCTCTTCCCCACGTTTTCTCTTTCCTCTTGGGTTTTTCTCTTCCCCCACTCCTGGGCCTGCTCTCGTACCTTGCTTAACCTTGTTCCCCACTGGCTCCCCCTTTTGGTCTTTCCCCCCTCTTCTCCGTTCGTTGGTCCTCCGGCCTGTCGCTTTGGGTCTTGCCCTTTCGGCCTTCTCGCTCTTTTTCCTTATTCCCTTGCCCTGGGCCCGATCTTCTTCCTACATCCTTACTTATCTTCATGGTCATAGTCTAAATTCTCCTCTCTCACTTCACCTCTTTCTGTTGTTCCTCTTAGTCTGTCGTGGCATGTTCTTGTGGGGTTCTTGACCCCTCTGGGTCCACCGTTTCTCGTCTCCTTCTGGCTGCAGCCCTCTCTGGTCCCTCTTCACCAGGCATCCCCTGACCTGCCTGGCTTCCCCTCACCTTCTGATTACTTTTCTATTCTGTGCTGCCGGTCTCTCTTTCTTTCCACCCTTTCCCGTCTCTCTTGCCTCTGGCCCGGACGGTCTATAAACTGCCCCTCTTTCTCCCTTGACTTTCTTGTCTATCTATCTCCGTTCCCCTCCTGCTTCTTTGTTTTTTACATGTCTCTCTCTCTCTTTCTCTCTATCTTATATCTCTCTCTATTTCTTCTTATATCTCTCTTTACTCTTTCTCTCTCCTTATATCTTTAATCTCCTTTATTTTGTCATCTTGTCTACCACACCTTTATCTCCTCGATTAGCCCAACTCGCCTCCACTTCAGCACATTAGAAACTTGATTAGCGAAAAGTAACATGGACTAATCGAGACTGTCCAGTCAACCCACATGCTCATGCAATCCACAAAGCACCCTAGGGCTTGTAATTTGTTGTAACTACAATCACCATTGGCTTAGTCAAACTATGATAATAAATATATACCCAAACCATCACATGCATTAATAATAAGTCCTGTCAACTGCATTAACTATACTATATACAATAAAATCGCCTTTGGTTCGTAATATATATGATTCCCAACCATCTAACGAATCTACTTTTTAATTTGCAATGGAGTCACACTCAAAACCTCCTCTGCGACTATTCAAAATTTACAACTATTCTGATTCATGCTTTTTAATATCAGAAGGCATGCTTTTCTTCTATTTTTCTTATTATGCCCTGGTCACCTGTCTTGCTCTACTATGAAAAATTTTATTGATCTCTGTATTATAATAGAGTAAATATTTTGTAGACTGTATCATGTCCCCTAGAAATCACCTTCTACAGAAACATTCCTAACTCTTCAGCCTCTCTCTAGCTTTACCTCAAACCAGAAATCATCCTGTTGCTGTTGCACTCTCTTGATTCTAAGTCTTTCTTTTAAATAAGGCCAACTTAAGCACATACCTCTATTACTGGATAAACATAGCTATTTAAGTTTACTTATTACTTCTTGCTCTTGTAAACAACATTGCATTATTATGCCAGCATCTTAGCTTTATTTCTAGCTTCAAACACTGATTAGCTATTTCAATTTACTGCTATAATCAACTATCTTTTTCATTTCCACAGATCACCATACCATTCATACGAGTTAAAAACTTTTATTTGAGTAACTAGGTGAAGAACTTACTTTTTTACTATTAAAATTCATTTGCACTTATCTGAATCAGAAGTTTATCAGATATTTTGAATCTTTATGCTCCTTCACTATTCCTAACTGAGGTGGCCACTTTGTATCATCTGCAAACTTACGAACCTTGCATTTAAGTCCTGGTCTAATCTTTATATATATGAGGAACATAGTGTCCCCAACCCTGTGGACACCACTCTTCACTATTTCCTCATGATGATTTAACCCCCAACTAGGCTCTAACCTAATGGATTATGATAGCCCCCAACTAGACGCTACCCTAATGGATTATGAAAGCCCCAACTACCCTAACGGCTATGGATTAGAAACCCACAACAACGCCCTAACTTAATGGAATATTGTTCCCCCTTATGTACGAGCTAAGGCAATATATATATATATATATATATATATATATATATATATATATATATATATATATATATATTATATATATATATATATAATAATATATATATATATATATATATATATATATATTATATATATATAATATATATTATATATATATAATATTAATATATATAAAGCTATATACTCCAATGAATAATGAGCTCAAATCTCCATATATCAAGATTACATTTGGACAATTTTATTAAATTTAATAGACAATTGCTATTGTTGCCATTGAAATACTCAATATCAATTAAATGTCAAAACGCATGCAATATGTAAAACTTTAAAAGAAAATGTTCATAGAAATCATTCAAATTCTTTGTCACCTATCACGAACAAAAGCTCACTTTAAAGAACGCGAGGAAAAAAAAATTCTGAAAAATTTCCTTTTATAGAAAGAAAAAATAATCGGTATTCCGTTTGATTATTATAATTTGATTAAATATTTTTGGACTCTGAAAAAAGCACAGCCAGAAAATAACCTATCCTCAAATATAGTTTTTTGGGGACATACCCAGTCTATATTGTACACTTCATTTTTTACTACTAATTCCCAATTGTGGGATTCTCTTCTGGTATAATAAATAAATTTTGGGCATATGGGTGGTGGGTTTTGACTGATAATAATATAATTATAATTAATATAAATATATATATATTATTATATATATATATATATATATATATATATATATTAATATATATATTATATATATATATATAACATATTCTATATAGTATCAGGATCTTGTAAGATCCCTTAAATAGAAATGAGTTATGGAATGCACGAAGTGCATTGCTCAGTATAAGGTATATAGGAGACAGGACTGATATTCCTCCTCCTTGCACTCTCATTCGATAATGATTATAGTTCTCCAAGCTAGTATCTGATTATTTGTCTGTATTAATCTCTTCTCTTCCAGGAGAGTCTTAAGTATGGTAGGTTAATTCCAGCAGTCGAACAACACACAAAATCTTGCCAGTAAGAGTCCTATATTAATTAAAAGCCATTATAGGAGTTAATTTTTTTTTAACCTTTATATAAATAATGCAAGTTTCATTTCGTCTTCGCTACTTCGCTCTTCCGTCTGGTTCCTCGCTCTTATCTTGTCTCGTTTTCGTTCTTTGCCTTCATATTCTTTCTCTTTTATACTTTTATTTCTATCTATCTATTTCTTTTTTTTTTCTTATCTTTATAATTATAATTTATATATCTATTATATATTATATATATATATATAATTAATATTTCAAATATTGTCTTTTCAACTCTTCTAGTTTTGTATTACAGTGTATGGTATTTTGTTTCTCTCTTCATCGATCTGTTATGTTGCAAAAACATAACTGTTTCGGTAAAAGGACTATGTTTAAGGTTTGTGGGGTCAGCAATGACAAGATAATTTCTGATCAGAGAGATGACTTGCACATCTTTGCTCTATGGTAAGTGACACTCATTTGCCTATGGGTAGAATTTGTTTAGATTGAGACCCAATCAGAGAAAGCTTTGGATCCTATGTGAGCCTGATATTTTATTTTATTTGTATTTTCTACAGCCATCCTTCAAAAATAATTTCAGTATAGTTTTTAGCTGAGGTGAATACTTTTACATAACTATTAAACTTATAATTTACAAAAATGGTATCACAACTTCTTTGAGTTTTTTTTTTTACCGATTAGCTATATTTATAAATAAAATTATTTTTAAATAAAAATATGAAAAAAAATCGCTAGAAATGCAACTTTTTGGGTTTTTTTTCGTTCATGTAGGGATGAAGAATGACGGTCGAAATTTTTCAACTATCAATATTATTAATTATCGATATTATAATTGTTTTATCAATTATCAACGATTTTATTTTTACAAAATGTACGTAAAAATGAAAAAATATTAAATTAAAAAAACAAATATTTGGAAAAATTTTTACGTAATGTAAAAGAAAAAAATTTATATATATATATTTATATATATATATATATTATATATTAATATATATATATATATATATTATATATATATATATATATTATTTATATATAATATTACCGTAACCCGTCAGTAGAAATTTTATATGCAAGCTCGCGTGATGTTCATACCATACGTCAGGATTTCCCGCGTTACATATACTGTGACATCATGACTAATTTTATTGGAATATATATATTTTTGGTAAGTATTCGGTATTCGGCATATTCGGCCAAAATGCCGAATATTCGGTATTCCGGCTTTTTGCCGAACTATTCAGGCCGAATATTGAGCTTTATAAACAGTAAATTACGTTCACATAAGGGAAAGTTATTTTCAATTTTAAATTGAATTTTAGACACTTTTTCCAAAAAAATAAAATATAGCCAAATTTTGTCCAATATGGCAAAAAATCTTTGTCATTTGTCAGATCCTATAAGGGCTTTGACATTTTTTTAATATTCTAAAAAAATATTCATTTAGTGATACGGGATAATGGACCAAACATGGTAGCTGTATAAGGGAGAGTGGCTGGCTATCAATTTCATGTTTTAATTCACATGTTTGCAACTATGGCACTCACATTAAACATAAACTGACAGATGAATGTTTAAAAGATATTATATTTACTTGCAGAAGCATAACTCGTCTCATTTTCACCATTCAGCAACGCAGCTGCAAGCTTAAAACTTTACAGAGATGCAGCTGAAATGTCAAACAGCATAAATTAATTCAAGACGTTTCTAACTGCTGGAACAGAACTTATATGTCTTAAAAGACTTGTTTGAACCAAAAGTTTCCCTATCCATATACGCTGCTGAATGCAATCAGAAAAATGTTGACTGATTTTCAGTTGGAAAAATTATTCCATTTACTTGAGCCATTTGACAACATCACTAAAACAAGCATTAAACGTGAAGTAACAAGTCGCCCAAGTGATCCCTTCCATTTTAGCCAATAAATCTATTTTTAAATAAGGCAATTAAAGCAAAAGCTTCAGTGAAATAATTACACTCGTTGAAGAGCTTAAGAAATCACTAGAAAAAAGACTTTCTAAGTTTCTATGTGATAATCTTTGTGTGTAGCTACCATAAAATGATTTAGTATCAATGCTAATTTTTTCAACAAAGAATCAGATGAATCAGTGAAAAATATGGTCGTTGAGGCCTGGAAAGAATGCATGAAAATTTAGCTTCTGACTCTTCTGCTGACGATGATTTACGTAGTGGGGAAAGCTGAAGCTGAAGGTTCATTTTCACTTCTTTAATGATTATTTTAAAAAGGAAAAATGAATCAAAATCGTCATATAGAAAAGAAAGTGAGAGGGAAAAAGAAAGTCCCATTTCTTCTGACGATGTGATTATTGTTAGCATAAAAGTAAAAGGCTACATACGGAATTAACATCAAAAAAATATAACAAATATATAAGTTTGCCTACTTTGACCAGTGGAGACAATGATATTCCCGTCAATTGGGTGGAAAACACTGGAAATAGTTTTATGAATTTGAAAAAACTAGCAACAAAATACCTTTCAGCTCCCACCATAATCAGTCGAAAGTGAAAGAATATTTTAGAACAGGAGGAAAATATTATATGAAGCAAAGTATATAGGTTATCCCCTGGAAATGGAGAACTGCTAATGTTTCTGTCATTTTTAACACCTTGAGCTTTTCAATGAAGTTTAGAGTGTAAAATTGTAACTATTTTGAATGTTAATGTTCATTAATTATTTTTAATATGTGAATTGGTTTGCTATAGTAGGTAAGAAATAGTCATTTACTTTTTGTTTTTTATTAATTTGGTATATAAAACAATGAACTTTTCCTTGACGGGGTTTTTTTGCAATTGAATTATTGAATTGCTGATTCCAAAAATGGTAATCGGTTTTTGCCAGTATCACAACTTCCTTCGTGAAGGGTGTTTGTAACAAAAGGTAAAATTTTTATGATTTTTAAACTTTCCGACAAGAGGGTCTATCACAACTTATTGGGATATATATATACTATTTATATATATATATATATATATATATATATATATATATATATATATATAATATATATTCATATATATATATATATATATATAATATTATATATATATATATATATATATTATTATATATATTATATATATATATTGGATATATGAAGGGAGAGACAAATCGCAATGATATGATACATGTTTTTGATAGTTTTATGTTTAAATCAATATAATACAAAATGTAATAACAAACTAAGAGTAATATGGGACAACACTGAATGTAATAGAAGGAAAGGGTTTAGTTAATGTAAACATACCTACGATGGTAGTAATTTTCTCTTCGTAGACGATCTACTGTGCATAGCGTCTGGAATATCCCGTCATGCAAGCTTCATACACGATATGATGTCGGCAGTTCCATATTGATAATCCCACTTGTAAAGTGGTAAACGTCCCTTCCATGAACTTTAGCATCGTGATGAGAAGCGTATGTCAGCCCTGCTCATCACTAACATCGCCTAGGGTTATCCGGAAATTTTCTTAGTGAGAATGTAAGTAAGTGGCAACTTATACTCATTCTATATCCATGAGAATGAAAACTGTCCTAGCAGTTCGCTGGTAAAATGAGTTTATGTGGTTTCCCTCGGCTTCTCCCTGTTCCCCAGAAAATTTGCTGTGCTAGCATCTGAGACAAGAAATCCACTGCTCTTGCTCTCTAACACAGTCATTGTTTGTAGCAAAGGCAGCATCAGGAGAGTGTCCGTTATTTGTGGCCATGCAAAATATGCAGCAATAACTCGTCACTCCAGACGCAGGAAAACGTTGGAGCAATATATAGCGAGCATTCACCTCATGGTCCAGGTGCTAGGGTTGGGAAGGAAAAAAACACAAGCTCGTTTTTTTTCCCAAAAAAACGGCGGTTTTTTCATGAAAAAAAACACAGCCTGAAAAAAACAAGTAAAATTTTGTTTTTCGTTTTTTTCATAGTTGTTGAGATACATGTTTGAACAATTATATTAGAAATTTTAGCAAATATGCTCTAATTTGACATTTTTTTGGTTTCCAATTTCCTACAAGGTGGAAGCCGCCTGAGTTTGTGTTCAAAATTTTTATGGGTTTTTCCATATATTTTATTTTATATTCTGAATTGTTTCATTATTCATAATATTTTGTTTTGGTTGGCTTCATTAATGTTTTCTTACACTGTTTCAGTTTTCAGTAACTTTTTATTCATTAATTGCACTGGCCAACAAAGATTTTGCGCCAAAACATTTGAAGGTCATTTTATAGGTAACTTTTTGCCCTGATTCCCGAATATGACCTCCGTTTTTCTAGATTGGCTCTAGTTTTTGAGATAGAGGGTGGTCACAAAATTACATTAATAACAACAATTTATGTTAGGTTGTAGCGTAATTCACA